>CAUYQG010283096.1:0-28212 GCA_963574415.1 Tarsius wallacei | reverse complement strand
TTCAGTGGTGCATTCAGCCCATTCACATTCAGGCAATTATTGAAATGTGATTGTTTATCCCTGTCATGAAGTTCTTATAAAGCTTTTTCTTTGTTTGTTTTCTTTTAGCTTTGGGTTGATGTATGTGTGTGTTTTCAAGTTTGCAGTCACAATGTATTCTCTATTGATTCTGTGTTCTGCTGTCCTCTTGGGAAGTGCATGGTCATTCTTTTTCTTTCTTTCTTTCCTTCTTTCTTTCTTCTGTGCTTAATGCCTTTTTAAGCATCTCCTGTAGAGCTGGTCTGGAAGCTGCATAATCTCTTAGGGACTGGATGTCTGGAAGGGATTTTAATTATCCTCTGAAGCTGAGCTTGGCTGGGTAGGAAATTCTTGGTTGAAATTGTTTATCTTTGAGGATTTTGAATACTGAACTGAAGTCCCTTCCAGCTTGTAGTATTTCTGCCAATAGGTCTGCTACTGTTCTGATTGGTTTTCCCTGGTAGTTAGTCTTACTTTCTCTCTTGCTGCCTTTAGTATTTTGTGTGTGTGTGTGTGTGTGTGTGTGTGCCTACTTTATGTAGACAAATGACAATGTAGCTAAGGATTGGCCTTCTCATTTGATCTCTTGTGGGAGTTCTCTATATCTCTTGTGTTTAGGTGATCACACCTCTGGTGATGAGGAAAGTTTTCCTGAATAACCTCCTGGAATACTCCAAGGTGCTCTCCATTTTCCTTTCTTCTTCTGGGATACCAAACAGGTGTATGTTTGGCCTCTTGATATAATTGCACATCTCTTGGAGTCTCTGTTCTTTCTTTCTGAGTTTTCTTTCAATGTTTTTACAAATTAGGTTAATTACATGTTTTGTTCTTCAAGTTCTGAGATTCTTTCTTTTGCTTGATTAATTCTGCTTTCCATTTCCTGGATGAAGTTTTTATGCCCAAAATCTCTGTTACAAGTTTTTTCACTGTTACATCTTGTCTTTCTTGGGTCTTATTCACTCTTTCCAGTTATTCCCTAATCCATGTTGTTTTCTGGGGCCAAATGTTTGTGACTTCCATTGTTTGGGCTCTGAGGTCTGGTTTTTCAGGTTTTTTCTCTTTAGTACACTGGAAATTACCTGTGTTCTTCCATTGGTTTTTCCTCATTTGTGACAGATCTCTTTTCTCTTTAGTTCCAGGTTTTCACTTCTGATGTATGCTCAGCCCTCTATTCTTTCCTGATCAGGGCTCTGAATTTATTCTATTTTGAAACAGGGCTGTGGGTGGGAAGCTTTGATGTCTCTTGTAGTTTGAGAGTCAAATAAAGTGGAGAATGGGGAGTTAGAATTCAGAAACTGCTCACAAATCACAATATTCACTTACTGTGACATGTGTTTCCTGAGACCGACTCCCCACCACCACTCTATATGATGATGCAGTGGGTACTAGTGTGTGCTCCCTGAGTCCAAGATATAGTAACAGCAATAGGAGAACAGAGAAGAGTAGAATGAAATAAGATAGGCAAAAATTTTTTTAAATAAAAAAACACAGAACAGCAAGAGTAGGAAAAAAAGCAAAAAACAATTAAACACACACACACACACACACACACACATTCACACACACACACACCCCAAATCAAACTGGAATAACGATAAAGCAAAATGATACAAAAACGAACCCTCCCCCAAAATAACTAGGAAAACCAAACACAGACACACACACACACACACACACACACACACACCCAACCCAAAATGAAAGCAGAAGAAAAACAGAAAAAAGAAAAGATAAAGGAATTCAAATAAAACCCTTACACATGTATTCACACACACATTAAACATTTAAAAAAGTGAAGAACAAAAGAGCAAAAACAAACAAAAGAAAATTGAAAGATGAACACTCAATCCTTCATGTCCACACATAACCAGAAAACAAAAAATGAAAGAAGAAAGAAGGAAAAAAATAAGGGAGGGATGCAGATCAAACCCTCACATACACATTCATGCACAAAGGAAAAATATTAAAAAATTAAAAACAAGCAAACAATTACAGAAACTTGTGGCAGGTTCTGTAATTATTCCTCTCAGTTGCCCCTCTATTGTCTCCTGCAGAGCTTTGGCCTCATTTTTTTCTACTCTTGCTGTTCTGTGTTTTTTTATTTAAAAAATTTTTTTGTCCATCTTATTTTATTCTACTCTTCTCTGTTCTCCTATTGCTGTTACTATATCTTGGACTCAGGGAGTACACACTAGACCCATTGCATCATCATATAGAGTGGCGGTGGGGAGTGGGTCTCAGGAAACACATGTCACAGTAAGTGAATATTGTGATTTGCGAGCAGTTTCTGAATTGTCTGGCCCAGGAAAGGAGAAGGGAGCAGTGCAGATGTGTGGGCTTCAGTTCTCTTCTCCCACTCTAGTATGGTCAGAGGGATCCCCTCCAGTGGGGATGCATGGAGTTGTCTCTTCCCCAAGTATTGGCAGTGGATGCCAAAGCCAGGCTTATCCTGGAGTAGAATCCTCCTATTATGACTGATGTCCAGGCTCCACCTGGGTTCATCTCTCTCAGTCGTGCCCCAATTGTGTGGGTCTGATGTTCAGAGGCTTGGTGGGGAGTAGGGGGTTGGGTCAGCCCCGGACTCACCACTTATCTCTTTAGGGTCTTCCTCATTCTTTCTGGTCACACTCTTTGTCCACGACTGAATTAGGGTAGGGGGTGAGGCACCTGAGACTCATCACTTGTCCTGTCTTTGTGCTTTCAGGATATTCTCTCTGGGTCATGATCAACCCCTGAGTAGTTAAAACTCCTGATCATAGAGATCACATCAGGTCTGTCGCTCTGTGGTGAGAAAGCCAGAGCACTTCCCTGCCCTGTTTTTAAGATGGTGGGAGGGTGCCTCTTTCATCTTCTCCAGTGGGGCTCTGCCCCTGTACTTCTTTGTTGTGTTCCCTCCACGGCCCTTGCTGCCAGTGTCTGTCCAGGCACTGCAGTGGTGAGGCAGAGTTTAGAGTCAACAGTCCCTCTCGGCAGCTTCTTCCCAAGAAGGACTTTGCTGCTTTTTTTTTAAATAGCACTGGTTTCTGTATCCTGGGAAGCACTAGGGACCAATTAGAGCAGCTGCGGCACCAGCTGCTTCACCAGGAGTGTCCTGACCACTTGCTTCCAAGTCCCTATTCAGTCAGCCACTCACATGTCCACTTACTTACTAACACATAGGCAAAATTTTCCACATACTCATTCACTCACACTTGGACTCATTTAGTCTGACTGGCTCCACTGCCATCTTCCCAAGAATCCCTGACCTTGTTTTTGTACAACTAATCTATCAATGTCTAGTTTGATGGAAGTGGTCGCAATTCCTATTGAGTGCTCAAGACACTCATCGGAAATGTTTGTTCAAATTTTGCTCTTCGTGTGCTTCTTAATTAAAAACAGCTGCTCACAAATGTATGTGCTGCCAAAAAGCGGTGTCATGAATAAGGTGTGATTGTGAACTTCAAAAATGGAGCTAAACATGGGGTCATGAAGAAAATAAACACTAAAAAACACATGATGTTAAACAATTTTGTGGGACTGCATTACTAGCTGTCCTGAGCTGCATTCAGTCAACAGGCCATGGGTTGGACATGCCTGCCCTAAAATCTTCTGTGTCTAGTGTGTCTAAATGGTATTAATTTTCTGCATCTTTTTTTCACAGGTTTCACAGCTTTTAACTCACTTATCATTTTAACTATTCTTCTCTAATCTCTCTCTCTATACAATTGTAGAGACCAAAATTATACTCATTAAGAAGTGGTTGACCAAGCCCAAATCTAACAAGATGACATTCTCATGAATCCTGCACATGCAAGACTCATAACTAATTTTTTAAAAAGTGACATAAAATCCCAGAGTTTGGGGAGGCCAAGGCAGGAGGATTGCTTAAAGTCAGGAGTTCAAGACCATCCTGGGCAACATGGCAAGTGCCTGTCTCTACAAAAAATTTAGTCTTAGCACCTGTAGACTTAGCTACTCAGAGGGCGGAAGTGGAAAGATTGCTTGAGCCCAGGAGTTTGAGGCTGCAGTGAGCTATGCTCACACTACTACACTCCAGCCTGGGCAACAGAACCAGAGCCTGTCTCTAAAACTACAACAACAACAATAAAAACAAAAAGCAGTGGCATGGTGTCAGGACCTTAGGGAAGATCTAATGTGCTACCTCAGTCTTAGTCAAAAATAAGTATGCAAGCTGAAACTGTGTCATATGAATAATTATTTCCAAACACTCAAACTCCAAATAGTACACTTGAGGTTGCAAATGAAACAAGTCACCAACTCACTCTTGCCAACATAACATCAGCACTATCTTTTTATTCCTGTCTAGTTTCCATAAATATAAGAATCTGAGTTAGATGGGAGAGTAGATAGATAACAGCTGAAATGACTAAGAACTGGAACATAATATGCAGAAGCCAAGGCGTAGTATATGCAGGGTACAAGAGAAGACTTGTCACTGAAGAGAGGTGCACCTCACCTGGTGAAGGGCAAGACTTGGGAACCAGACTTCTGGGACTGAATTCTCATCCACACTGACTAGTTGTTTGACATTTGGCAAGTTACTCAGCCTCTCAGCTTCAGATGCCTCAGATGTAAAGTGAAGTTTATGACGGTGCATGCCTGATAGAGTTTACAACAATGATTTGAGTTAAACATTTGTGAATGTATGCCAAATCTGAAATAGAGCCACGCTAGAGAATTATTTATATATTCATATTTTAAAAGTAATTTTAAAAGATGTATTTATTACCCTGATTAAAATAAGCATGTAATAAGAGTAATTTAGATCATCTTTGTTGTTGCATCATTGGGAGAAATCCCAGATGATTGTGAATTCTCCAATAAGTATGTAATTCTTTGGCCAACACCGTAGCCATGACATTGGCACCAGGTTTGCAGTTAATGTAAACCAATTCAATGTACATGCTTGGCAGTCAGGGGAAAAAGCAAACACAGAGAACAAATGACAGACTCACTGGCCCAAGACATGTGAGCTGACATTTCTTTCAACAAGAAATAGCATTAATTTAATCCTATTTCCATTGAAGTAACTTAATTTCTACCAGACACTAAGAGCAAAGTTAAATACCCATAAATATTTGAGATAACAAGTTTCCCACAGTATGTTATATTTTGTAGAGAGAACACAGGCTCAATAAATGTTTTATATATGAATATTTATACACAAGATGTCTCTCACTTAAGCTCATAAATGACTATTTTTCAAATTAGTGGTAGACACCAGAACAGATATTCATGACTTTACTATTGGTGCTCTCAGCTGAAGCTGTCATTGCTTATTGTTTCGAGATCTTAATATTTAATGTTAAAATTTTATTTTCTGTCTTATTGAAAAGTCATGGAAAGAGTGAAAGAGACCAGACACACCTGTATATCCTGTATGATCTCATTAGTATAAAATTCTAGAAAATGTAGACAAATTTATGATGATGAAAAGCAAATCAGAGTTTACGTGGGTCTGGCCGTGGAGGGAAGGAGGACTACAGCAGGCCAGAAGGAAACTTTTGGAGGTGATGGAAGTCATCTGAATCTTTATTGTGGTGGTAGTTTCCCAGTATACAACTGTCAAAACTTACAAAATTGAACTATTCAAATGGATACATCTTATTATACATAAATTATGCCTCAACAAAGTTGACTTGAACAATAAATTAAAATTAAAAGAGGCTGAGTGTGGGGCTCACACCTGTAATTCCAACATCTCAGGAGGCTGAGACAGGAGATTGCTTGAGTCCAAGTGTTCAAGACCAACCTAGGCAACATAAGGAGACCTCATCTCTACAAAAAATGCAAAAATTAATTGGGTATAGTGACATGTGCCTGTAGTCCCAACTATTTACAAGACTGAGGTGGAAGGATTACCTGAAACCAGGAAATTGACTTACAGTTATTTGATATATGAGGGATTTAGTAATTGGAAGAGGATGAAAAGATAAGACCATAAATGAACTTATGGTAAGCCAGGAGTGTGTGCCAGTATACTCCAGCCTAGGTGACAGAGTAAGACCCTGTCTCAAAAAAAAAAAAAAAAATATATATATATATATATATGTATATATATATATATATATAGAAAACAAGTCACAAGAAATGTTTAGAATCACACACAAAATATAAATGAAACCAATCAAGAACTAGAAAGAAAGTTTCTAGATAAAGATCAAGTTCAATTGTATTCAATTATCTAAAATACAAAACTGATTTTTACTAGCACAAATTAAACTAAAACTCACATTTTAAAAAGGCTCATAGAACCGAGACATCATCTAAGACAAAAATGAAAATCAGTGTTGTAATAAACCTGACACAGAGGGGAATAAAACAACGAGATGCAGGCGAGTTTAAGGTGCCTGTCTCCTTAGAGAAAATGAAATGGCCTACTGCATGCAGAATTGTCAGGAATATTATGGTTACTGATGGTTCAACCCGAAAATTTTATAGAATCAGATGTTAAAACTCTTCTCAAAACTCAAAATGAAACCAGCATAAAGGGTACTTGCTGGGTATTTTCCTTGTACTTCATACATCCTACATCAGAATTTGAGAATCCACATTATAATTAATTACACCTACAGAATGTTGGCACATGCAAAAGGGTCATAGAGAAGAAGTCTTTATATCTCATATAAAACACCATCACAGGAATGCAACATACCAGCACGCTCATTACAATTTACTACAAGCTTGACAAAATAATCATTGGATTAAAACTGAATTATTTTCTTTATTTAACTAGTACAGCCTGCTTCACAAACTCAAAGTTCACTTATGGTCATATCTTTTTATCCTCTTCCAATCAGTTACTAAATCTCACACATCAAATAACTGTAAGTCTAGTATTGTTCACTTAAAGTTTCTCCCTCCCCCTAGATCATTCAAGACAAAAAAAAGGGGGTTAGAACAATTGAATCTACCATTGCCATTGTTCCTTGCTACCACCCAGTGTCATACCACAGTGCAGCTGTGTTGTGCTAGTTCAGCTTACTGCATAAACACATGACTTTAAGAGATAGTCAGCCACTCTCAAGTTGAGCTGTCTTTGGAGATGACACCCTTATGCTCAGGCATTGCTCCTAAAGCTCAAACCTGTGCCACAATGACAGAGTCTGAGATGGCTTTCCGCATTAGCCATGTCTTCCACCAAAAGCTGTCACTTTCATTCACTGCAAAACTTTGTTTGGAGTCTAGAGACATCAGCCTAGAATACGTCTCAAGCTAGTTTTACTTAAGAAAATTTTATTTCAGCAGACTCGCTGCCCATTTTTGCATCAGAAATTTCTCCAGGACAACTCTAGTCCAAGCTTAACAGATCTTCCAAGCTTCATATCCTGGAAGAGAGGTTGAGGTACTGATTCCTTTCTTTCCAGAAGGCACAATGATTCAGAACAATGACCCGAAGGTTATTAAGAGATCATCATGGCTGCCATAAAAAAATATCATAGACTGACTGGCTTAAACAATGGACATTTATTTCTCGCAGTTCTGGAGGCTGGGAAGTCTTAGATTAAGGTGCCAGCAACTTTCAGTTCCTGGAGAGGGCACTTTCTAGCTTGAAGATGACTACATTCTCACTATGTCCCCGATGGTGTAAAGAGAGCTCTGGTGTCCCTACCTCTTCTTATAAAGACATTAATCCCAGTCGGGCATGGTGACTCACACTGTAATCCCAGCACTTTGGGAGGCAGAGACGAGAGGATTGCCAGAGTCCATGGGTGTAAGACCAGCCTGGGCAACATGGTGAGACCTTGTCTCTACAATAATCAAAAAATTAACTAGGCATGGTGGCACATGCCTGTGGTTCTAGCCACTTGGAAGACTGAAGTGGAAGGATCACCTGAGCCCAGCAGATCGAGGCTGTGGTGGCCATAAGCATGCCACTGTACTCCAGCCTGGGTGACAGAGTGAGATTCTGACTCAAAAAAAAAAAAAGAAAAGAAAAGAAAAAAAGAATAAAATAAAATGAAGACACTAATCCCATCATAAGAGCCCCACTCTCAAAACCTCATCAAAACCTACCTCCCAAAGTCTCATTTCAGAATACCATCACATTGAAGGTTAGGGCTTCAACATACACTCTTGTGGGGATGGAGGGTGGAACTCAGTCCATAGCCCTATCTCTTCTCCAAAGTCTTTGCATAACAGGAAGCTCAGGACAATAATATCCTTGAGAAGAGCAAAAATAAATTTTGCTAAACCCTAATGACAAGAAAATGGTTATCCACCATAACAAAAGTTGTTGGTGCCCTAGTTGTATCCTCCTGGTAGTCATCATTTCTGGGCATACCTGCCTTTCTCTCAACTGTAAACACTTTGCCTGGAGGATTTTTCAGGACACTAGAGTACACACTGCCCATACACTGGACAGGCCAGAATTACTAAGGAATTACCCTGCCCTGGGAACAGCCCTCAACAAATGCCAGGTGGGGGTTGTTAGATACATAACACAATTCCTTTTGCCTTGCTAAGTTGAGTACTGGAAAAATTGTTCTACATCGTTTCTCAGAGTTCCCAATAGTATTGAGCTTCATTTGCCCACTGATAATTTGCTTGATAACTCACTTTTATTGACTTCCTTCCTTTACTTTCTTTCACACTTCCCTACCAATGCTTCCTAAGGTCATCTCCCAGCAAACTCTTGCACTCATATCCTTCTCTCAGGATCTATGTCTGGGAGAATGAATACTAAGACCCTCACTTATAGTTCAGCACAACCAAAAGGGCCAAGGCTGGAGAGCGGTGAGGAAAAAATGTCAGAGGCACAATCTCAGAATATGCAGGTCACTTGGGAAACTAACAGCATGGAAAGCAAAGCAGAAAAGTTTTAAAGAAAGAAAGCTAGGCATGTGGTCAATAAGATCTGGTCATAATTGGAGGAGTTAAGAGAATGGCAAAGCACAGAGAAGCCTTTGGGGGAAAGAATTCATATATAAATGATATGGGCTGTAAGTGCTCTCCCCTGCTACCAAGCAAGAGAAATCTCTAGGGAAGAGTGTACAGATTCCTTAATCCTGGATTCCTGCTCTTCAGAGCACCAGTAATGAGACACTTTCACAGCAGGAGGAACTACTGTGGCCAAGTATATCTGAATTGCTTCTGTATATTACCAAAGTTTATTCTCTCATATTATCCCGAGAGACCTTTGAAAATAAATCTTGCCTCTCCAGTACGATTATACCTTTAAATACGTTCTTTATAGTAAGCACAATCTAGGACATTCAACAAAATTAAATCAGACATATATATGGTATGAATGTTTATGTGGATACCTGTGTAAATAAATAGAAAAGTCTCAAATAGCAATAGCATTGTACTGTTTTATCATTTATAGATGATTATATACATTATTTAATCCTCATAGCCATTTTGTAAGGTAGATGAGATAAGAAAGAATGTCTTTTCCACTCTGGGGCATTTTATACACACACACACACACACACACACACACACACACACACACACACATAAATGTGTATGTATATATGTATATGTATATATATATATATATAAAATCTGTGGAGAGGTATGCAGATGTGTTGAGTTACTGTGTGCAAATTGAATCACTTAGAATTACAGTAGAAGACTACTAGAAAGTTCTAGCTTAAGTTATAAATGCTAATATTCCTTCAATTGATACTAACTTTCAGCACTCCCAACTTCTGGACTCTGAGATATACCTCCAGTTCAGAATAAAGGTAACATAAAGGCAGCTGTATTTTTAGAATCTGAAAATAGAGCAAATTTTCCCTCTTATATTTCCTTTGCTTTCTCCTGAAAATAGGACTTATTTTTTGTCAGTCAAGCAAGTACAAATTATTTTTTTTAAACATTATTTTGTGAAGTTTATTTTTCTATTTCAAGATATCTCAAACATTAAATATGGGTGATGTGAATTTGTCACCAGCTAGAGACAATTGCATTAGTAAATATAAAGATTCAGGTGTGAAGATTTTATAGGCATAACAAAACTGGAACATCTGAAAACTAAGAAAAAGGCTAGATTAGCTGCTTAAATGGTATTTTAACAATTGCTTTATCGCCTAATAAGTAATTCATCTCCTAATATGCAGTAGGAAGCAACAGCTATTATCACAATTTTTTATCACTACCTCAGCTTCTAAGCCTGATTATATTCCATTGTACTTCAATACTTGTTGATTACTCACTATAGAAAAAGCACTGAGCTATTTTCTTTTCTTTTTGGAAATAAAGGGTGTGAAAAATGAATATGCATATACCTGGCTTAGAGAAAATATTTGGATTCAGGCAGAATTTTAGTAATTTGGTCAAGTTATCTGATCTTTCGGTAATGCAGTTAACTGAGTAAAAGTAAAGTACTAATATCTAATAATATGACCAGGTTTTTAATAAGAATTAAAAATAATAATCTTTAAATGCTATAGCATTAGGCCTAACACAGTATGTGCTGATTAGTAAGGATTTGGTAAAGAGCAGTTCTTAATATAAAACAGTTAATATATAGAGAAATATCATAAAGTTGAATGAGTGGAATTACATCGAGTTTAACAAAAAAATCTCACTCAACCTTTAAACTCAATATTTCAGCAATCTTTCTTTTTCTTTTATTTTAAAGATATGGGGTACAATTCAGGGTTAGGTATACAAATGGTATACCATTATACAAGTAAAATATGGGCCTCACTTTGGTCCCCACTTAACCTGGTTTGATCTGTGTCTTTTTCATAAGATCATGTCCATACCTAAAAACTTTTCATTCAATCTTTAATAACTTTTAAGTTTCCTGGCCACATTTAGTCACAAATTACTCATATATCAGTACTAAAAATTGTATTAACTCCTGTGTAATAGTCAAAATTCCAATCTTTATTTACAGTTAAATTCTTCCCCTCCTGCAGTGTGGGTCAACTTCTACTGGAAGTCTGTGGGCAAATTTCTCCACCTTGAGGTTAGTCTTCTTCCCTGTCTCAAAGATCACTAGCGTGGTGTCCAAGCCTACATGTTATCCAGACAGGGTCTTTACAGAGGCAATCAAGCTAAAATGAAATCAGTAGGGTAGGTTCAATCTAATAGGACAGATGTCCTCAAAAGGGGAAATTTGGACCTAGAGATAGACAAGGGAGAATGCCATGTGAAGAAAGTAGAGGTGGAGTGATGCTTCTGCAAGTCAAGGAAAAACAAAGATTACATCAGAGCAATAGCAGCTAGGGGAGGGGCATGGAGCAGATTCTCACAGCCTCAGAAGAAACATTTTTTTTTTTTTTAAGTCAGAGACTCACTCTGCCACCTAGGCTGGAGTGCAGTGGCACACTTACAGTCACTGAAACCTCAACCTGCTGGGCTCAGGTGATCCTTCTGCTTCAGCCTTCCAAGTAGCTTTTCTGACATCTTTATCTTGGATATTTAGTTTAGGCTTTAGAACTGTGAGACAATACATTTCTTTTCTTTTTTTTTTAATTATAAAGGTGTGGGGTACAATTCAGGGTTAGGTATACAAACGTTGATCATGCAAGTACCCTTGTTGATCCGGTGTGCCCCTCCCTCCCCAGCAGTTTTCCTCAACTGCCAATCCCTCCCCTGCTCCCCTGACAGTTTCCCACTACTGCCAATCCCTTTCTTATAGTATTATAATTGTTCAAGGTCCGCTTATGAGTGAAAACATATGATACTCTGTTCTTTGTTTCTGTGATAGATCACTGAGTATGATCAACTCTAAATCCACCCAAGTTGCTGCAAAGTCCATATGTTTGTGCTTCTTTATGACTGCATAATATTCCATTGTGTATATGTACCACATTTTTTAAATCCAGTCCAGCTTCCATGGACAGCATGGCTGGTTCCATGTTTTTGCTATTGTGAATAGAGCCGCAACAAACATACGTATGCAGGTATCTTTTTTGTAGAATGATTTGAGTTCCTCTGGGTATATTCCCAATAGGGGAATTGCTGGGTCATAAGGAAGGTCAATTTCTAGTTCTTTCAGAAATTGTCACACTGTCTTCCAAAGAGGTTGCACTAGTTTGCATTCCAACAAGCAGTGTAGAAGCGTTCCTTTTTCTCCACATCCTCATCAGCATCTGTTGTTGTTTGTTTTATAATGATGGCCATTCTTACTGGGGTTATGTGGTATCTCAATGTGGTTTTTATTTGCATTTCTCAGATGATGAGTGAGGCTGAGCACTTTTTCATGTGTCTGTTGGCTGCCCGTATTTCTTCTATTGAGAAATATCTCTTCATGTCTTTTGGACACTTTTTTTTTTTTTTTTTTTTGAGTTGGAGTCTCACTCTGTCACCCAGACTGGAGTGCGGTGGCCGCTCCCGGCCACCGCAGCCTCGACCTGCTGGGCTCCGGCGATCCTTCCACCTCAGCCTTCCAAGTAGCTGGAACTACAGGCGCGCGCTACCACGCCCGGCTGATTTTTTTTTTATTTATTGTAGAGATGAGGTCTCGGCTTGCCCAGGCGGGTCTCAAACCCGCGGGCTCAGGCAATCCACTCACCTCAGCCCCCAAAGGCGCGGGATTACAGGCTGAGCCACCGAGCCCGGCTTCTTTTTTTCTTTTTAATAGATGGGGCCTGCCTCTGTTACCCAAGCTGGAGTGCAGTGGCAAGTGGCATAATCATAGCTCATTATCACCTTGAACTTCTGGGCCCAAGCGATCCTTCACCTTAGTCTCCCAAGTGGCTGGGACTACAGGCTCATGCCACAACATCCAGCTAATTTTTAAAAAATGTTTTATTTTGTAGAGATGGGATCTTGCTATGTTGTCCAGATTGGCCTCAAACTCCTAAACCCAAGTGATCCTCCTGCCTTGGCCTCCCACAGTGCTAGGATTACAGGCTCAAGCCATGGTGCCTGGCCAAGCTTCCTAAATTTTACGTCTCTGCCATCTAAGCCATCTGCATCCCTGTAACACAGATTTGTTTATATTGTAACTCAATTCAAAAATGTTTAATCTCTCTCTTTTGTTTGCAAACCAAAATTCTAACTTCTTCTCCTAACTCTCCACAGTGACTGAGCTCTCCTCTTGCAAATTCACCTAACTCATTAACTGAAATTTCTCTTAAAGCCATACTTTTTAATTTTTGATCCCACTGTGTAATTTCATGGCTTCATGTCTTTGATCATATTATTTTCTTTGCCAGAATGTTTCCTCCCTCCATTCTCTAATTCAAACTCTGCCAGGCTTCCAGTCAGAATTATTTTTTTTTACTCCTCAAAGCTTTCATGATACATTTTCTTTATGCTTCTGCTCTAGCTCTTGACACAGTCTAAGCTGTATTTTTATAATCTGTTCATGCATCTGTCTCTCTCTGAAGTCCTAAAAGGCTCTATTCCCCAGCACTCAGAGAGTGCCTGGTCAATAGTTAAGGCTATAAGAAATTTTTAAAATTGGCATAGAATTAAAGTCATATGTACATTATTATTGAGAATTACACATATATTTAAGGATTTAGAGAATAAAACAAAATAGAATGAGAAGGTCTTCAGTATTGAGAAGAGACTGAAAAATATTTAAACAATGTGATCCATGAGGTGATTAGGGCTCATATTTTATAAAAGGTCTTCTTTTCAGTAACCCTTTCACCTTAGCCTCCCAAGTGGCTGGGACTACAGGCTCATGCTACAATACCCAGCAGTATATTTAGGAGAGAAGGAACCCTCACTCCACTCTGTTGCACCAGTCCTCATACTGCTTTTTACTTCCTTTGCATTCTTCAGACCAAAAGCAGGTTGAGTAGTCTTCAGGCCTGTGGTATTCATTCTTTATTCACTGGGCTTGCTTTCCCATCTCATTTTCCAGGTGCCATGAATATAGCTCTAAGAACCCAGGGCTTGAGATGAGATAATGAATGACCTGTGGGAGCGAAGCAATCTGGCTCCCCTTTGGAAAGCTTCCATTTCATTCCAATACCTCTGAGGGAACATGAGGCTCTGGAATGTACTCACTGCCCTCTCCCTCAGGTGCAAGTTCTCCTTTCCTAGAGCAGGGGGGTTGGAGAGGAGGAAGCAGGCTGTTCTGGTTTCCTTCACACACCCCCAAGCGCCTCATAGCAATAGCCCCATATGTGATATACTGACGGGCGGGCAGCTGTGGGGAGGGCTTGCTGATTCTGTATTTTCATTATACATGGTAAAGGCTCCCCGCTAGTTCAGAGACAGCCATTCTTCGGGTTTGCTTGCTTTTAGTGAAGAAGCATCTTATCCAATTAGAGGCACTTTATTAGAGAGTAAAGGTGCCAAGTTCCTTTCTCAGTCTCTGCAGATTTACCACATAAGAAGTTGCTAATTATACTTACCTAACCAGTGGTAATAGGCTTTGCTCCAGCAGGGGAATCTTATTTCTTTTAACTCTTTATTATTAAAAAATTATACATATTTGCTAATTAGAGTGAATTGTAAAGACCCATAGATAACCATATCCAGCTTCAACAATTATTAACTTTATAGCCAATCTTATTTCATCTATATCCCACCCTTACACTCCTTACACTTTTGCTTCTTATTTAGAAGCAAATCATACATCACATTATTTCATGTACACGTATTTTTAGGTATATAGTAATCTTATTAGCAATATTGTTCAAACAGTTTACCTTTGATTAATGAAATTCTTATCCTACCTGGAATTCACATTTTGTTGCCTCAAAACTTGAAAGTATTTGAGGCTCCCACAGTATATTGAATTTGTAAAACTAACATGGAGAGTTGGATTGTGTGAGCTAGCTCTATCCCCGTAATAATCTATTCGGCACACAATGACACTCAGGGTGCAGAAATGCCCCTCCTTTGGTCACCTAGTAACATTTCACTAGTCAACAACAAGCTGAATAAACTATTATGTTGTAGGAAAGTGCTTGGCTAGCCGACTTGGATTATCTCCTAGATCTTAGGAGAAATAACCATTGCCAAGTTTGAATCTGAGAAACCAGTAGGCTTTGCTGGCAGGAAAGAAGTGGATCACTTTGGGAGCATAAAATGGATACAGAAGACATGGGCTCAGGTAAACTTGGCCAAATCTTGAAGCAGATTTGGAGACAAAACCAGATGCTGAAACAGGCGCTTCTGGGTGACAACACTTATGAGGGGGTTGATGGGGCCACTTGGATGGCCACAGTGGTCTTTCTGGGTCAGGAGCTCAGTGGGGCCCTTCACCACCTGCTAGAGCATGCCGCAGGCACCCTGCACTCCACCTGCCAGCAGCTCTCTGTGCTGCTTGACAAGGAGAATGGATGTATCTGGAGACAAGGCAAGTATTGTTTTAGTTTCTTCTTTCTCTAAGAGATATTTATTAGGGCAATCTCTGAGAGAGGCAAGGAGTACAAAAACAAGGCTAAGGTAGAGTATCTGTCCACAAGGGACAAACAATATAATAGAGGAAATAAGACAAATGTGGCCAGGCACACTGGCTCATGCCGGTAATCCAAGCACTGTGGGAGGCCAAGGCGGGAGGATTACTTGATGTCAGGAGTTTGAGATCAACCTAGGCAGCACAGAGAGACCTTGTCTCTACAAAAAATTTTTATATAATTAACCGAATGTGTTGGTATGTGCCTGTATACAGTTCCAGCTACTTGGAAGGCTAAGGCAGAAGGATCGCTTAAGCCCAGGAAGTCGAGGCTGTGATGAGCCGTGGTCGTACCATTCATTCCAGCCTGGGTGACAGAGTGAGATCCTGAAAAAAAAATAGTCACAATAATGCAAGGGCCGTTGAGACCAGTCCCATTAGAAATACATTAATAGCCGGGCTCGGTGGCTCAGCCTGTAATCCCGCGCCTTGGGAGGCTGAGGTGAGTGGATTGCCTGAGCCCGCGGGTTCAAGACCCGCCTGGGCAGGTGAAACCTCATCTCTACAATAAATCAAAAAAATCAGCCGGGCGTGGTAGCGCACGCCTGTAGTTCCGGCTACTCGGAAGGCTGAGATAGAAGGATCGCTGGAGCCCAGCAGGTCGAGGCTGCGGTGGCCGCTTCCGGCCACCGCAGTCTGGGCGACGGAGTGAGACTCCAACTCAAAAAAAAAAAAAAAAAAAAGAAAAAAAAAAAAGAAATACATTAATGATGTGTTTTAGGCTTCAGAAGCAGGCAAAATCCATCTTTAGGGTGGGAAGTTGAGAATTTTGCTAGAACAAGTGTGGTGCTTAAACTGAAACTTAAAGAATGAATTGGATTTATGCAGCAAGAAATTGGTAGCCTTGAGTATTACTAGCACAATCCAAGATTTAGAGATAGAAAAATAGTCCTAGTTTGGAGCACAGCATGGAGTATATCAGAATATATTACTCTATCTCTAGAGTCATTTGAGTTTGGTCTTGTGAATTGCAAAATCACTAGGAAGACTAGAGTGGGCTGACATAGAGAATTGAATCCCTCACACACTGGCGCTGGAAGAGGTTCTTGGGAATAGACTCAGCTATGGATGGTGAAAATGCAGTAAGGCAGGAAGAATGTGGTATCTGATAAATATGATCTTAGGCAACAATAGTTAACCTCAGATAAGAATGTAGATGTCATCATAAAATCTGAATCTAAATAATACAATGTCAGGACAAGTGGGCAGTTCTTGCCAATCAGGAATCCAGGGTAGATAAATGTTAAGAAATTCAGTCTTGAGGGTAAATAATGGGCATGAGAAAGATCTGGCCAAAGTCATCAGGACCCAGAAACCATCAGCTGGAGCTCATAACCAGGCATCCAGCCTCTAGAAACAATTGGACAAGGCCCTAGACAAAGTATCAAGACAAATACCTATGTAGGGAAATAAGGACTCAGCTACAGAACAGGAGTTGAAAATAAAGACTGGGTCTCAGATATCATGCAAAAAACACGTCAGAACCGGAGCCCAAAGACAATCCCAGACTAGTGAAAGAATGATTTGGTGAGGATTCCAAAAACAAGGAGGATGGGCCTTCCATCACATATTCCTTAGTTCAGAATCGAATCCCAGAGTCTGGAGAGGGGCTAAGCCTGCGAGAAGTCATCAGGCGACCCCAGCTGTGAGGAGAAGAGAGATGAAAAAATTGGAGAATGGTAAGAAATTAGATGGAGTGACAGATTAAAATCAGATCAGATCCTGATGAGGGCTTACTCCAAGGTGAAGAGGCTTGACTTGATTTAGTACTTTTTAAGCAACCACTGCAGGTTCCAGTCAGAGAATTAGAATGATCAGCGTTATTCTTCAAAAGACCGATTTGAAAATGTCCAGTGATGATTACACCACATTCAATTATTTATTATGCAAGGAGTTTTCTAACATGCACGTTTATGTTTTCTCTTTAATATCAATGCCAACTTGTAAGGCTTTCTTTTGACTTTCTTCAAAAACAATTTTACAATCTTCTTTGTGAAAGCATTTTTCTTCCAAAATTAGTGAGTAAATAAATAAATAAATAAGAAAATTTCCAATGATCACAAGATTAGCAGGGGGAATAGTATAAACATTATCCAATTCTTATAGCAGCAATCTACCTCTCAAAATATGTTACATACATCAGCAGAAATAATGTAGCTGCTACCCAATGTTTCTGCTACCCAAGCCTCACCTGAGGTGTTCAGCCTTAGACCCAGCATTTTAAAATGGATAATTGATAAGTTATATTACTTCCATAGGCAAAGCAATTCTTAAAAGCATACCAAATGAGAAATACTTGAAGGAGATGTTGATTTCTGCTCTATTGAGGGGGAGGAGTCACGATATCTGTCTTTCAATATTCAAAGCATTTTCATGAGCAAGAGGGATTATATTTACTCTTTGTTCATGATTTGCTATGTTAATTTGTTCCCAATTCCTACAAGTGTTAAAAGAGTGACAGTTGTACAATTATTTCTCCTGCAGGAGGGTTGGCTTAAATGCCCAGTAAGTGTCTTTGTAGATTTCTAAGATTAATGTACCATATCTCATTAAATGTTAGTGCAGAAATTTAATTTGGTTTAGTTTTGTATTTATTCTTTGTGTGTGTATGTGTGTGCAGAAATCATTACTTTCATAGATTGCCTCATGAAAATAAATGAACATTTGGGGAATGCTGCTACACTTCTAAAGAAAGAAGAAAAGAAGATGTGTAATTTATGCAGCATGCATGATGAATGTACTCCACAGCGGACAATGTCCACCATTCAAGATACCAAAGCAACAGACATTGCTGCAAGAGGGGAACTAAATGTCATAGAAACAGCCACTGTTTCTCCCACAAATGGAGACGAAAGTCATTACACAAACCAGGTCCAGTTAAAAATAAATAAAATACATGTGAGTTCAGCATTAGTGGAAAAAGAAAGCAATACATCATTGAATGGAAATGTAATGGGGCAAGAAGAGTCACAGAACAAAATGTTCCCAGATAACACGGAAAATGAAGATGATAAACAGATAGAACACATGACTGTTGAGAACATAAACAGCAACAGGGAAGAGATTCATGATGTAATCCAGACAACAGAGAGAGGAATTCAGGAGACCTCAGAAAGCCAAAGAGAAGAGATGACCACATCCTCAATTGCATGTGATATCACTGATAACTATGTGAATAGTCTTCTTCCCAATATTTCAGAGCATATAAAGCAAAACAATAACATAATGGAAAAGAAGTAAGTAAATGCAACGTGAAAAGTACTTACATAAGCCTACTTACATGTGTGTTTCTGTAGTTAGTACATGTCTTAGTCCATTCGGGCTGCTATAAAAAAATACCATAAACTTGGTAGCTCTTAAACAACAGATATTTATTTCCCACAGTTCTGGAGGCTAGGTAATCCAAGATCTAGGTACTAGCACATTTGGTGCCTGGTAAGGGCTTTCTGGTCACAGGTAATGCCTTCCATGCTGTTTTCTCACATGGTAGAAGGAGTAAATGAGCTCCCTTGGGTTTATTTTATAAAGGCATTAGTCCTATTCATGGGAACTTTGTCCTCTTGGCCTAATCACCTTTCAAAAAGCCCCACATCCTAACACCATTACCTTAGGGGTTAGGATTTCAATATAAGCATTTGGGGTGACACAAACATTCAGATTATAGCAATATATAGTACTTATACATGAATAAAGTACTATTTGTAATTATTTCCATGTCAAACCTCCAAAAGACATTTTAAATCAATAATTTAGTTTAAATTACTCCTAAAATATGTATATGGGCACTATTGTTAATGTTGTTTATTTCATATAGCTTTAGGAGAAAAACATATTGCATATTTTTCTAAAGCAGGAAGAAATTGAGTAGATAAGAAAGTAGTCAAAATGAACAAATGTCCAGAACATGAATACTATCCTAAATAATCTGTACATTTTCTTTTTCTTTTTTTTAGTAGGAGTCTCACTCTGTCGCTCAGACTAGAGTGCAGTGGCATGCTCACAGTCACTGCAACCTTGACCTACTGGGTTCAGGCGATCCTTCTGCCTCAGCCTTCCAAGTAGCTGGAACCACAGGCATGTACCACCATACCCAGCTAAT
Source organism: Tarsius wallacei (assembly GCA_963574415.1). Lineage (NCBI taxonomy): Eukaryota > Metazoa > Chordata > Mammalia > Primates > Tarsiidae > Tarsius > Tarsius wallacei. The sequence goes on along the minus strand of CAUYQG010283096.1, from coordinate 8,770 downwards.
TATTTGATTTATTGTAGAGATGAGGTCTTGCCAAGTTGTCCAGGCTGGTCTCAAACCCCTGGACTCAGGCAATCCTCTCACCTCCGCTTCACTATGCGCTGGGTTTACAGGCATGAGCCACTGTGCTTGGCTAGTACATTTTAAATTATAATTAAACAAACAAACAAGCTAGGAGACAGCAAAGTATTAAATACGTAGAGGAGAATTTTTTAGCCTTAGACTTACTCCGTTTACATTCTCAACCTGTGCCTGTAGAACTCCAGGGAGCTCTTGGATGATCTTAGGGAAGGTCTTAAAATTGCATATGTATGTTCATACCTATTTTATTTCCTTGGAGATGGTCCAGAGCTGTCATCAGATTCTCTAAGAGCTCATGACTTCTAAAAATGAGAAAGACTATTTTATAAAGTATATCTCCTATACAAGAGGGCAACAATTTCCTCTTCGTCCAAATAAAATAAAATATTCCACGGACCATATTTTCCCAGGCAAACATAACATCCTTAGGAGGCAATGGGGAATAGTGAACAAATGCATTTGTTTTGGAAGTCAGATAGACTTAAGTTTTTTTGTTTGTTTGTTTTATTTCGTACTAGTTCTATGACCCTGGGCAACTTGTTCCATTTCCTGGCCTCATTTTCTTGTTTGTAGAAATAATACATACTTCCTAGGATCACTTAGTAAGGTAAAATGAGAAAATCATATAAAGGTCCTGGCACTGGGCTTTGCAGATGTTGACACTCAGGTCTGTTTATTTCACCCCCAGTGGTCCTTGATCTCTCCAACCCCCGCTCACTACCATCTTTCGATTACAGCCCTCTCTGCCCTGGTGTGTTGATGTTCTTTAAGGTGTATGATGCCATTTCCAATGCAGTGATCTTAGGCAAGGCAAGTCATTTTGCTCACTTTGACCTTAGTTATCTCATCTATAAAAGAGGTTGATATAGTTTAGCTGTGATGTTCCCACGGGTCAGAGAATCTAATGAATTGAGGCTGAGTATATTCGATGCATGAAAATCCTCCATGGTTTGTAAGGACTACTGCTCCTGCAAAACAACAACTAAGATAGTCAATGTGTGGTTACCTGTTTCACTTGAGAAAAACATTGGCACTTCATATTCTCACATCCAGAAATGACTCAAAGCATCGGTTAATGAATCATTGTCTGAACCACTCCTTCTAACACCTCCTTTAGGTGTTCCCTGCTTTGTGATTTCCTCTTCTTAGCAACAAAACCAATTGTGCTTGGCTTGCATATTTGAGAGGACAACTACTCATGACAATCCCTCAGCCTAGGAAGCCATCATGCCACATAAAAGATGTGTGATAAACAAAACTGTGCTCAGAGTCTGTTATGAAACTCCCTGGATGGCTTCTAAAGGAAGCTTATCTCTTCTAGTGTAGCTGTTCTGGTATATACATGAGGGGAAAACAAGACTAGAATAAACCAATGAGATTACAGTCATGTGTCTCTTAACAATGGTAATGCACTCTGAGAAATGCATTGTTAGGTGATTTGCTGTTGTGCAGATATCATAGAGTGTACTGACACAAACCTAGATGTCACATCCTACTGCACACCTAGGCTCTGTGATGTGACCTATTGCTCCTAGTCTACAAACCTGCACGGTATATTATTGTACTGATTACTGTAGGTAATCACAACACAGTGATAAGTATTATTGTATCTATACTGATCTAAACATTAAAAAGGTACAGTAAAAATGGAATATTATAATCTTATGGGACCATTGTCATATAAACAGTAAGTCTTTGTTGGTTGTTGATCAATATTGTCATTGTTGATCGGTAAGTCTTTATGTAGCACATGGTTGTATTTTAGTGGCTTACCTAATCTATTCGATTAGAGCTAGAGGGATTGGAAGCCTTTATAGGTCTCCTCACCCTACTTCATCTGTCTGTTGGGAAACATACTTTCTGGAAGAAGAGTGTATTGAGATGGCTTCCAAGGCACTGAGGAGAGACATTCCTGAAGTTATGCAATGCTGGGTCACTGTATCCTCTATTAAACAATGTTTTTCATTTTCTGAATTATCATTATCACCATCAGCAGAGAATACTCAAACAGACTCATGTGCTGAGTAATTTTCTGTTCCCTCTAACTTTCTGAGTCCAGATCGTAAAAGTAAATAAATGACACTCTCTGAGATTTCAACAGTTTTTAGATTTCTGTGCTAAAGTGTACTTTGAAATTCTATTTATCAGTAATTGAAAAACATAAATTTTTTTATTACCTGATTATTTCCAGACCTGGACATTAATTCTATGTTATGTTTAGATCCTCTTAGTTCTCTTCAACCTTGCCTATATTTCAAGTATTTCACTGATATGAATGAGAAGTAGCAAGAAGAGGAGAAACTCAAGTTGGTCATTTTAATGCAGAGATCCAACATTCATTGAACACCTATCTTATGCCAACTCATCATTTTAAAAACTTTAAATGTTTCATCCCATTCAGTTTGCACACCATTATGGTTAGATATTAGTTTCAATTTGTAGTGCATAAAGTAATCGGTACTTTCAAATGGTTAGTGGAAGTATGATAATATATTAAAGAGTTCGGGCTTTCACATTACAAAGAGACAAAACCAATTATTGATTGTAAAACTTACCACCTATGGAATCTTTAAAAGCAAATTAAGTTTTCTAAGCCTCAATTTTCTTATCTGTAAAATGACTGTTTTAGAAGTACATGCCTGGTACAACTGTGAAGATTAAATAAAATAATGTGTAGCTTAAAGCCTAGTCCATAGGAAGCACTAAAATATGAACTATTTTAATAATAATTATTAATGTGCAAGGTCAAACAAATAGCAAGTGATTGATCTCAAATTTGAATTTAAATCTGTAAGACTCTAAAATTCTCGGTAAAAATGATGGTCAAAAAAACAAGAGTAGGCCGGGTTTGGTGGCTCAGTCTGAAATCCAGAGCTTTGGGAGGCCGAGGTGAGTGAATTGCCTGAGCCCGCGGGTTCAAGACCCGCCTGGGCAACTTGGCGAGACCTCAGCTCTACAGTAAATCAAAAAATTAGCCGGGCATGGTAGTGCACGCCTGTAGTTCCAGCTACTTGTAAAGCTGAGGTGGAAGGATCGCCGGAGCCCTACAGGTCGAGGCTGCGGTGGCCAAGAGTATGCCACTGCACTCCAGTCTGGGCGACAGAGGGAGACTCCAACTCAAAATAAAAACAAAACAAAAAACAACAACAACAAAAAACAAGAGTAAAATGAATTACCAACATACGATTTTGGATTAATCATATGAGGATTATAAGTAATCTTAATTACTATGATTAATGATAAATTCTCAGTTCTTTTGAAACTTTCTTGGCTTTAAAAAATGATCATCATCAAAAATGATCTAGTGTATACTTTGATTTAGACAATTTCAAAACCAGATATATGGGTACTACTTCTCACAACTGAGAAATCTATTGATGTGTTAGTACTGTGTTTATCAAGAAGCTCTAGCATTCTTCAGATGTTTTTTGTGCAGTGAACAAAACTGAGGAGTGAATCAACGACTTAAGTAATAATGGTAATAACAATAGTAACAACAATAATTATAGCTAACATATATAACACTTACTGTGTACCAGACATAGCTTTAAGTACTCAATATATAATTGTTTGTTTAATACATACGACTTTCCTATAAGATGGGTATTATGCTATCACTATTTTATAGTCGAGGTACTGAGGCACAGAGAGGTTGAGTATCTTGCCTGAGGTCACAAGGTCAATAAATGGAAAACTGGGACTCACAACAAGACAATGTAGCTTCAGAGTTTGTGCCCTTCTGCATTTAGCTTTGAAGAGCATAAATTAAATAATTGGAAAAATGACACTGTTTTTCTCCCCTGCAGGTATCTTGATGTTCTGAGTGATGATACTGACCCTCAAGTATCTTGCTATATTACAGCACCATCGTATGTTCTACAACAACTAGAATGCCGGATAATTAATGACATGAGTTCTTTAATAGTGAGTGATAATGAAGAGTTGGTCAGCAATGTCATCACTGTTGAATGCTCAGATAGGGGGAAAGGAATTCCATTTCCAATAGGCATTGCAATTCCATTTACTGCACGTTACAGGGGAAATTACAGAGACATCATGGTGAAAGTGTGTGATGCAAACCTTCAATCAAGTTACCTAAACCCCAGTTCACTGGAAGGAATGAGGGGAGGTTATAAGGTTGGTAAATCCTTGACTATATCTTCATTCACTTTGTGGCTCCTCTTCTAAATATAACTTAGACTAACAGGTTGTAGTATAATATAATTGCCCCATTGGCAACATGGAAGAGTTGATAGATTTGTGTCAGGGCATTTGCATTTTGTTGTTATCCATAATGTTCAAAGGACAGAAATGATTGGCCAAAGTTAGAAATGGAGACTTGGGTGTAGGAACCAGTAAATATTATTTTTTTCACCTGGGAAAGAAAACCAACAACATGGCTTAATTACCTTTACACTTTGGACTAGCTATAGACCATTATTTCTAACATGTTGGACCCCTGTCTAAATTTGAGAATGTTAAAATCCCCAGATGATAGTAGCTTTATTTTTTCATCATTCATGGGTTATTAAAATATATTTTAAAATTACATGTATGTGTATCCCTTGATGTAGTTATTAATTCTATAAATGAAATTTAGTCTGTATAGGGAAGATAGTGTATGTGATAGGGTGTTGGCTGTGGAGGAACGCTGGTTAGGTTTGAAATCTGTTTTCTATACTTTCTTGATTGTGAACCTGAATAATCTTGCTGTTGCTCAATTTCTTCATGTTCAAAATCAGCATGATAATAGCGTCTACCTGATGGGGTTGTACGAATTAAGTAGACAATGCACTTAAAAAGACAAAAGGATGACTATAAGCATATGTTAACTGTTCACAAATTTTCATTTTCATGGTAGACTTTATTATAATAACTTTGAGGTCCTTTATGGTCATAAATTCATATGCTATAAAGAGAGAATATAACAATTATTAAATTTAGTATAGAGTTAATGGGGACTAATATTTAAGGTTCTTCTGTGGGCCACTGAACTTATTTTTAAGCAGTTGAAATATTTATCATTTTCAACTTTGTATAAGTTGTCCTTATTTGATGAAAAAGGCAGGAAATAAATGTAAAAAAACCACTTTGTACATATAAGGAATTCTTTATAATATATCTCTTTCTTTTTTGATTTTGGTCTTATTTAAGTTTTAAACAAAGTTATATAATTGAATATGAAAGCTAAGCCTATTCTAATTACTTGCTCCAACTCATGCAACTAATACATTTTATATTTAGCCTCAAAAACCTGCCTCTAGGTATGAGTCTGGTCAGCATTGCCCTTGAGGGAACTTTTAAATTTTAGCCAGTCTGTGTGACTGTCACAATAAAGTAAAAATGGCTCATAGCATGCATACTCTTCATAAAGTAGGATTGAAAGATGTTTAGTAAATGGATAATCAAAGCAAAAGAAAAAAAAAATAAGAGAATCATTGTCTATTGTGAAAAATAAAGGCATACACTTTTCTCTTCATAGTACCATTCTGATGGTTATTCCTAATTTTCGCTCAAGAAAATGTAAACTGTTGATTCCTTCCCAGTTTTTATGTGTATTTTATTGTGTATTGATTGTATTTAAAATTTTTAATTCTTTATAGACCCTTTCAGTTCTTTAGTGTCTTCCAATTGTGTGCTAAATGCATGGCAATTATGATTTGTTTCTAGAGGGCTTTCTTTCTTATCTCTCATATTTTTTCTCTGGCCAGTTAAGAACATTCATGACCTGAATTTTCCCAAGGATAGATTCATGCAATGATATTGTGAAATCTCTTCCTTAGTCAGCTCTCAAATGATAGCTTATTTTCCATTGTGATTGTCTCTGAAATGTGTGTGTGTGTGTGTGTGTGTGTGTGTGTGTGTGTGTGTGTATGATTATCCACTCATGCTGGGGCGGAGCCCGGCTGCTGTTTGGGGAAGTATGAATAGACCAAATTACTTCTAAGTCTGCCTCCTCATTTTAAGCTTTGGTGATTATATGAGTAGATCATTTTGTTTTCATTTATGTACTCAGTTTCTTTTTGTGCAATAAAAAGCTTGAATATGCACCTGCATATACACATTACAAGTTTGTCCCTATATGCAAAAGAAACACAAATGTGTCTCTGCATTTATCTTACTCTCTCTGCACAGAGGAAACAGAGAAAATGATTTTATGTTGGGAAACTATCTGTCAGAAGAAAGAATTTTCTGACGATACAGTTGCTATAGCATTTGAGTAAACTACTCAAAGAAAATTCTAGTCCTTGGAACTCCCTAAAGCAATATTGAATGTTCTGAAGAAAGGTCAATATTTAAAATCCATTCTAGCTAAAGGAGGCTAGGAATTTAGAAACAATTAATATTTGTGATAACACTGACATAATTGCCCAATATACATTTTTTGAGGTAGGGATTTAGTTTAAAAATTAAAATACATTTATTTCTCTGTTTTCTATCTTATAGTCCAAATTTGAGAAAATCTTAATTATCTACTTTCATCTCATAAAAGCACTATCCATTTTAGATTAATGAAACCATTCCAAATTGTAGGTAATTACATGAAGTGTGTATAGATATTTTTCACAGTCCACAGAATCTATACAGTGTGTACTTTTCAAAACAGTGTGGTAACTTGTCTTAATGTCTTCTAATCCATACAGGGGACCTATGCTGCAGTGAAAGCTTACAGGTTAGGCATCTTTTCTGTTGTGTCTTGTTTAAAGAAAGAGTCCTTCACAGTTACAAAGAAAGGCATCACTCTTAAGTCAAGTGTGGATTCCCGAATATCCTTAAATTACCCTCCTGGGGTTTTCAGCTCACCAGTGCTTGTACAATTAAAGGTAAATATTAAAAATTGGTGAATTCCTTCTCACAGATTTTGTTGGTCATCAAGCATGGTCCTCAAGAATAAAGAGGATACCAATATTTAATATTACAATAGATTCTTCTCTTGTACTTATAATGGTCTAACATGTAGTGATATCATGATATTGTGATGATTTTGAGCTTATTAACTTTTATTCTAAAATAAATTCCTCCTTCGTTTGAGTTTTTCCCAGCTAGTCTTTTGTGTTGTTTTGTTTATGATATTTATTGACAAAAACATATGTTGAGTATCTATGAAATAATTGATTGACAGACTTTAGTTCATTGTAATAACAGGATTTTTGTCTAAGAGGGTGGCAAAAAAGAAGTGAGTAAATTAAAATATTTATTGTTATGAATATTTTGGGGAAAGGATTTAATATATGCAAACAATATTTAAAAATATATAATATATTATATCTTATGTAATAATATATAACATATTATAATATTATGTAATAACATATCAATGTAAATTTTAGAAGATTTATTTTCTAAAATAATATTCCCTGTCCTTCTAGCCTCCACTCTCTCCCACTCTCTTCTCTCTATTTCTCTCAATAAATTGAAATTGAGGAAGAAAGATTAGGAAGAAAGAAAACATAGAACAAATATTTTATTTATAAATATTTTCCATAAACTTACAAATTTGGTAATCATGTTAGCTATTTTTTATTCCTAACTATTCTTAAATGAGAGGAAATACTTAAGCAAAAATAGTCTTGTTTTTCTAGTTTCTAAAGATCACTTGATCTAACAATGGTTCTAACTAGAAATTATATAAAATATCAACTTTGTTTTTAGGTCATTTTGTTGCCTGCAATTAAGAGTGTTTCTCGGCTATTTAAATTTAAGAAAGGGAATCAGATTTCAGAAATACTTTATAAAAAGGGGCGCCAATACTATATTCTTTTATAAATTATAAATATTCTATAAAATGATTCCAGCTAACAATTCATAGAGAAATGTATAAACCTACACTCTGTTATATAGAGAAATATATAAAACTACACTGTAAAATTTTCAGAAAGTTGGATTATATTGTTTGAGTCTTTTGCTACTAAAATATTTTCTTTGTTTAGATCCAACCAGTTGACCCATCTCTGGTGGCATACTTAAAAGCACAGCAAGATACTTCCTACTCAGTAGTATCCACAAGCCCTCTGATTCACATTCAGCACCCGTCATCTCATTCTTTTCAAAAGCCAGTCACTGTATTCCTACCTTGTTCTCCACACCCTGATCAAAAGAATCTTGTATCTGAGATAGATCATAAAAGAACAGCCAGTGCCACAACAAATAAGATCATACCTTCATATTTCAACCGGTGAGTATGATCCTAATATTGCTAACTGATTAGATGGTAAACAAACAAATAAAAAAACCTTTGATGATTAAAAATTACAATCAAATGTCTTGCATGTATATATTAGTATTAAGATATTATGACATATCTTGCACCTAGAAATAAAATACTATAGATCCACAAAAGGTAATAATTTTAGTTGCGAAGGGCTCCAAAATGCTATGCATTTACAGTAAGATTGATATGAAAGAAGTAAAATTAATCTTTCTTCTCAAAGGCTTATTATATGGTTAATTACAAAGTTGTGATGTGATGGTTTTAATTTTCATATTTAAAAGTGTTCTCTTTGGCTGGGAATGGTGGGTCATACCTGTAATCCTATCACTTTGGGAGGCCAAGGTGAGAGGATTGCTTGATGCCAGCCATTTGGACCAGCCTGAACAAAATATAGAGACTGTCTTAATTTAAAAAAAAAAAAAAAAAAAGGATATACCAGCACTTCAACCTATGCATTTAAAAAAGGGGGGGGGGGAGGTG
>CAUYQG010283089.1:0-29679 GCA_963574415.1 Tarsius wallacei | reverse complement strand
GGGAGGAAGGCTATACGAGAACTTTTCAAAATCTGAGTGTGGTGGTTTATGCCTGTAATCCCAGGACTTTGGGAGGCTGAGGCAAAAGGATCACTTGAGGCCAGGAGTTCAAGACCAACCTGGGCAACATAGCAAGACCTTGTCTCTACAAAAATAAAAATTGAATAAATAATACAGTAAAATATGTACACAAATTTTCAATTCAGAATGCATTTGCCATTTAAGTGGGGGCAGAATGGCTTCTTAGAAAGGGAGAAGAGATCAGGTTGTCTGAATATCAAAAGAAATTGACCAATTATGGGAGCCTATTCTTTGGTTCTCAGAAAATACTTAACAACAATGCATCTATGCATATAATTATGGTTTATAGTTAGTATTTTGCTTAAATAAATCTTAACTCTTAAGAATAAAATACAAACACAACTCAAACTCATAAGTCAGTCTCTCTCCCACTAGTATCCCCTGTTGGTTACCAAAGCTACAATTTCCCAATACAGTCCCGTGTTATGACTTGGTGTCTGGAAAAGCAACTTGACAACTCAGGCCTGATATTTGTTTGCTTTTAGGAAGGCGTTCTGTGAAATTTGCTTTCAATGTTAGAAAAAGCAAGTGTAGAGGCGGGCAGATAGAAATGCCTACAGATGATATGCATGCTTGCTCTTTGTGTAAGATTCCAGAGTGAAGGTCATGCACCCCACACCCATCCCCAAGTTGGCTAGATCCTTCCTGAGACTTTTGGGTCTCAGCTAACAGAGGCTTGGGCTGATTTGGGAGCAGAAACTGGCTCTCCCTTCTCCTGCCCTACCACAGATGGCCCTTGACCACCATGACTCTGTTTGAGCTCTTCAGGGCTGCAGGACACAGTCTGATGGTATTGATATGCTGGATGCTTCTTTTTTAAAATCTGTTTTGTTTGGAAAGTTGAGAAAATTATGGCTAAGTTTTTAATGCAATGAGTGTCTAAAAGTAAAATAAGTCACCCGTGCCTGCTTATCAATTGTCATCCCATAGGTTAAGGCAAATGACTAGGTTGTTTTTAAAGTATGCATTTAGAAATATTTAGAAAGACATCCTACCTGTATTCTATTTTATTTTATTTTTCCTAAGAATAAGTCTAGTAGGGGATAATAGATTCAACACAAACAAACGTTTTTTATTTTTCTGAAAAATGAAAAACGTAGTAAAAGCAGAATTCTACTTGCCCTCTGACCGTCTTTTCTGTGAAGTCACTTGGAAGGAGTCATGTCGGATTCTCTGTGATACTGGTTTCTCTGGGTGGAGTGTGTTGCTGTAGAAACCCCCACTAGGGGAGAAAGTGCACAGTAATACCCCCTGCCTCACTCTTCCGATGTCCACCTACTCAGTACCACTGGAAAGTAAGGAGCCCTTCCTTTTCATGAGGGTCACAGAAGAGAGCATGGGCATGTGCTAGCAGGCCTCAGACCACCGGACTGCATGGTGTTAACAGATTTACAGGTTGTCGCTGATGTTTTCAAGATTAGCGCCAGAACATGAAACACACACACACACATACACACACACACACGCATAGATGAATCTGTGCACATATATGCATATAGAATTCCAGAGCCAAAGACACTTAGAAATTGCACTGTCCAACCTCCTTGCTTTCCAACTACCTCCATTTGACAGACACTGAGACTGAGGCCCAGACACATTAACTGTCCTTTGTCCACAGTTACACAATTTATGTGTGGGAACATAATGTTCATACAAAGAAAAAGTATATTACAAAGAAAATAGCAAGAAAGCAGGAGGGGGACAATAAGGACAAGATCAGAGGAAGCCAGAATGAGTCTGTGTTGATCATCAGCTAGAGAAGACAGATAAAGACATACACCTGCCATATTAGGCTGCTACTCGATGCTCTCATGGGAAGAGGAGTGTTAGTAGAAACCTACTTGATTGCCTTCAGATGCACATATCCTGCCTTGAAAGTTTTAAGAGTGATAAAACTTCCGTTTGTGTACTTAAATATTTGCTTTACTTTCATTCAGCTAAAAGCTACATCAAACCATGATGAGGCTTCCCATGGCCTCACATTTGTTGCACGCACAAGATGTTTCTGCCCAGATTTACTTTCTGTTCAACAGGATGTGCATGGAATGAAATAATTGTAATTTTCTTCTGAATTATTGTTAAGCTGATGACACATCTCTCCCCACTCTGGATCATTATGCTGTGACTGCCTTCCCAGTGGCAGCCATGGACAGCAGCTGAGCGGGAGGGAGGTGTGAGGGCCAGTCCCAGCTTGCTCTGTGAGGGCCCAAACTCCCTGTTCACCTGTCCTCTTCCAGGCGTCATGACTTTCTCTGCTTCTGTCTTGGGCACTTGAGCAGGTGATGGGTTTAAGCACGGTAACAATACAGACCTATCACATAAGTTGCCTTATTTATCTTCCTGAAACCCTGTCCAGATTTTTACTTTTAATCACATAGTTCTTATTTTGAAATCAACTAAATGGGCTAGTTTGAATGTGAATTTTAAAATGTGTTGCTGCAGAAATTGCTTTGGGCAAAAAAGCACATTTGAGAAAGAGGTGGGGTTTTCTTTTCACGCATAACTATTTGCAGGAAAGAGACAGAGGTCTCTGTAAATAGCTGTCACCCCGACAAATGCATGTTTCAAAAAATCAAAACTCCTTATTTCTGCTGAGCGTTTTTCTACTGAAACATTTTAATTGGGGCTTTCAGTGAGAGTAACATAATTTTACCTGTATTGTGTATGTTGTGGTGAATTTCAAAACGAGGTCCAGTTTTAATTACGAATCACTAAATCAGATGCACAAAAAGCTTTTCTCCCAGCGCCCCCACCCCCACCCCCAGCTAGCATCATATTGCTGTTCTGTTAGAATAACTTACATCTGTTCCTTTATGCTCTTCCCTCTTTTATGAGGAACATAATTATAAGGTGCATTCGGTGCATTCTTTTGTGCTGACAGCCGTCATCTCTGAAGCTGGTGATGGCTGTGCGCGGACTCACTGGATCCCTGTTAAAGAAAATGTGCCTCGCGCCCACTCTTCCGCTAACCCACATGCAGCGCCGTGTTTTAAGGTGACCCTGGGGCCTGCCACTGACATCCTCGTGCGTTGACTTGGGATAACTTCGGGCTTAAACCTTCTCTTTTCTGCTGTGCTCAGAAACATATTTTTAGCAATTGTCTTTAAGTATAGAGCATTGTAAATCTTTAATCAAGCCCTGATGGCAAAGGAGTAAATTGTAGTTCTAGACGTGAAAGAATAAAAGCCCGTGTATGTCTGATACGAAGCAACTGCCGACCCAGAGCCCTGCATCCTGGTTTTTTCTGGGGTTGGTCTCTGTGGATCCTTCTGGGAGGTGTGAGAAGGACCTGGCCAGTGACTTGAGATCGATGGTGGTGACAAAGCATTTCTGTCTTTTTCAGGGTGGCCCAGGCTTGCCATCTGGGGGCAGAGCCCCTGCCATCTAGTGAATCTCAGCCATGTGCTTTAATCCTACTTGCTTCTCAAGGCTTTGTTCTCATGTTCTTTTTGTATTTTTCCCCTGCTCAGTCAGTCTTTGAATTAAATGTTATAATTAAGGTCTTTTAAGTCAAACTTCCCCTATTGGCGCTAACGGGATGCATTCGGACAAATCTGAGAGCCGGAAAGCCCACAATTGCATCCTCTTTGTTTTCAGTCTCTTGTCTAGTAGGTAGAACAGGAAACAACTCGTGAGAAGGGCCTGCTGCCCTGGGCTCAGAGCCACAGACCTAGGCCCAGGATGACTCTGCCTGCACCCCTATTTCAGGATAAACAGAAACCAGCCACCATGTGAGATGAGTTGGCACTTGCGGTGGACTCATTTTCCCCAGGAAACTGGCGCATTTGTCCATGGGCCTGGCTGGGTGAACTTACCCTTGCTCTCTGCCAGAGCCTCAGTTTGACCTCGTCCCAGCCAGCCCTGTGTCTCTAACGAGCAGGGCCACTTTTCTGAACACGCCTTGTGGCCTGGGTGGGTTTGGCGGGCATCCACACTGACACCAATGGCTGGGCTGCTCTGGGATCATCTGCATCTGGAAACATTGCCTGTGTTTTGGGTTGCACCTGCCAAGTGGGCTCATGGGCGGCCTTCTGGCCTCGATAGGCCACTGGTCTTCACTTCTGGAGATTCTGCGCTTAGAACCTCTCCCGCACTGTGAGGAAAGCATTTCAGACACAGTGGGCCAGACTCAGAACTCGAGATGGCCAGGGCCCACCAGTGCTGGGTGCTCCTCGGAATCAATGAAGGGCAGTGGGGGAGAAGCCCCCCGGGGGGTTCTCAGTTGGCAGGAGTCGTGTGTGACGTGGTGGTCAGTGCAGGAGACGCCACCTCACCTTCCCCTGCACCTAGGCTTTACTTCCCAGTTGCTTTCCTAGCTTTCTAGCTAATCCTGTTTCGGTGGTCTTGTCTCTGCAGATGGATCATGACCCGAGGAACCCTGCATATATCGCCACCCAGGGACCACTTCCTGCGACTGTGGCTGACTTTTGGCAGGTGAATCTTTTTAAATTAAAATTTCTTTTTCTGAAAAGACGATCTTAATAAACTGGTCACAGGTAACATCTTGAATTCCATGAAGCCAACTCAAGCTTGTTTACAGGTGTTCATCAGATGTTACTTATTTCAGAATGTATATGAATTCATTATTGTTTTTATTAACCATCCCTTTTTTCAAAGCTTGAGTATGAAAAAATTGCCTTTGAGAGATTTAATGCTTTCAAGATCTTTGCTTTTTAGCCACATTACAGTTTTGTGTTATAACATACAAAGAAATGAAATCTTTAAATGTTTAAACGATTATATTGCATTGAAATGTGCCTCTTGTCTATTGTTTCATTCTTAGGAAGATAAAAAACGGTGCTCAAATTATAGTTTATCTTCTTAGTGTATTTCCGTGGTGTATTTTAAAGGCCAGGCTGTTCTCCCTTCCTTTGACATAATTCTAGCTCCCCAGGCCCAGGCTTTGACCTTGAGAGCTAATGTGAACATGAGCCAACAGAGCAAAAGTTAGGGGGCAGATGGATTTTCCCTTTTCCAGTTCCTTGCTATCCCGCTTCCCCATCATCAACCCTGTGACAAGGCTAAATAGGAGTGGATTTTGGAAAGGGGCCCCATGAGTTAACTGCAGGAGCCCACGCTCTTAGGCAGCAACAGTAATAAGCCCCTACCACGTGCCCAGCACATGAGGCCTACCCAGAGCCGAGCACAAAGCTTTTCCTCAAGGACAGTCGAGCTAAGGACAAAGATACGAAAACAGGTGTCACCCAACATGTCAGAATCCAGGTGGAGCAAGCACTCATCATCACAGTGACACGAGTCATCACATTGTGTCTGCATGGTGATCCATACATTGGGATATTGTAGGCTGCTGGAGGCGGTGCCATTTTCTAATTTAGTAATTCAGAAGCGTAAATAGATTAATTGGCCAAAAGTCAGTGAATGCCTTTGTATTCCAGACTTTTTCTTTTCCCCATAGCCTTACATTACCTTTCTCAACTTTCCAATCTCCTGACTCCACCTACAGGAAGGAAATATTTCTTTCTCTACCCTTGAGGACAGTCTCTGCAGGGCTTTTCTGGAAAAGTCAAGAAAGACTAAAGATTTACTGAAGGCCCAGTAAGTGCTATTTGCCTTGTGAGTATATCATCACTCAGGGGTCATCATCCCATTTTATGGGCAAGGCACGTGGGTACTCGCTAAATTGCATCACTTGCCCAAGCCTGCAAGGATGAAACCAAGACTTGAAACCTGTATGACCATCTGTTCTTTTATCTGCCTGTGGCTTCACACTATGGAAAAAATAAATAAAACTAAATGAAATCTCTGTGTGACATTGTTGGAACTCATAATCGTGGTGCAGAGCCATGACCAGTTGGCACTCGAACAGTTTTGAAGTCACCCTGGTCCAACCACCCCAGGATACTTGAATTTCCTTCCTGTCATACCTGCAGAAAGTCATCCGGCCTAGTGAGAACATCTCTTGTACAGGGAATGTGCACCCCAGAGCCAGATCATCTAAGGACAACTTTTCATGGTAGAAAGTTCTTTCTTATATTGTGCATGACTGTTTTCTTGAAACATGAGCCCATCAATCCCACCTCTGCTCTTGGAATTCAGCCTAAGGGTCCATTCCATGCTGTTCTTTGCTGTGCACACTTACCTTGGGCCTCTTACACTCAAGGAGGAGGACAGAGAGTGTTCAGGGTTGAATGGTGAAATGAGGAATACCCACAGAATCCTAACATCATTCAGTTTCCATTCACCTTTACCCATTATCCAAAATGTGCACGGCCATGTAGGGCATGTGTGCCCCTAAATATGTGTTCTTTCATTTTTATCTTGAGACCCCACCACCCAACATCAAGTTCATCTCTTCACTTGTGCAAGTCTTCTTTCTCCAGCAGAATCACAGCTTCTCGAGAGCACATTGACACTTCACAACAATGATCATTCACATCTATTAATCACTTACTGTGTACCACATTCTGTGTTAAGGGCTTTCCATGTTGGCATGTAGTCTTTATGATCTGTGAGATTAGAGGCTCATGGTTTTGCCCAAGTTCCCATGACTGGTAAATAGAGGGAGTGAACGATTTTTCTTCCTGCTCATTACTAATAGTCACAATTGTTGAATGCAATTCATTTTTTTGTGTATTTACAACTTATGGGAAACGTTTGAGAGTTTGTCAAGGAGCATACATTATTGAAATGGAAATAAAGCATCCCTAAATGAAATAACTAGCAAAAAAATTTGGTGGTGAGATGAAGTGCAAGATAATTTGAGACACATCTCAGTCAGTGGTTCTCTGACAGTTCTGGGAAATGCTGGCACGCCTCAAATTGGTAACAGCTGTTCTAAAGCAAGAAGAGTTCATGGCCCGTAGACTCAGCTCTTCTAGGATGTTACTGAACACATCAACGTGGCAAAGGCTCTGAGAAGTCCTGAACTGGAAAAGCTTGTTTAACTTTGTTTTATCCGAACTCCTTTGACCATGATGCCACTGCTTTGACACACTGCTCGTCTTGGGGATACTTCTGTGAGGAACACAGTAAGGAAATGCCCAGTATTGGTGCAGTAAAACCATGTAGTGTGAGATTGAAGAGATGTGCTTTTTAGCACAGTCACATGTGCCTGGTTGGCCTCTGAGTCACGTATTTGAGGATGTTGCTGCCTGTCAAGTGTAGCTCTTCGTTGAAGAGCCTGTGGGTCCCGGGACTGACATCCTTAAAAACGCACAGTCAAGGCTCTTTGCCACCTCCAGCTCAACAGAGTGCATGAGAAGGCAACGGCGCCTGTCTCTAAACATCCCACAGCAGGCGGAACCTCTCCAAAACCCACAGGACTGTGAAAGCGTCTGTGCACCAGACATGGTGCATGAGGTTGGTGGTGGCAAGCCTGAGAGGCTTAGTTGGAGTGGACGTCTTCTCCCTCATCCCACTGTCTGGATCAGTGGCCGATCACAGATGCCAACCAAGCAACTCAGGACGTGTTACAGAAAACGCCAAAGTGCCTTCCTTGTATTTTATCTCAAACTGTTGAGTGCTGATCCGAAGCTCCTACCAGCAATGAGTTCACAAGTGTTTGTTCTCTGTCAATAATCAGCAAATTCCAGTAAGAAAGAGTGAGTGTGAAGGGGCCACAATTAATAGAGGCCAGGATATGAATGATGGCTGCGCTCCTCTCCCATGGTGGTGGCTTAAAACAACAGGAACTCTCTCAGCTCAGGAGGCCAGAGGTCCAAAATCAAGGTGTCAGCGGGGCTGGTTCATTCTGGAGTGACTGCGGGAGGGTCTACTCCGAGCCACTCTCCAGCTTCTAGCGACTGCGGTCAGTCTTGATGTTCCTTCGTTGGTAGATGTCCTCATCTCCGCCCCCTTGCTGCATGGCCTTCCTCCCACCTTGTATCTGTGTGTCTGTGTCCAAATTTGCTCCTCTTCTAAAGACACCAGTCATTGGACTTAGAGTCTCCCTAGCCACACTGACTTGACTACATCTGCAAAAGACCCTATTTCCAAATAAAGCCACTCTCATGGACTTAGCAGGGGAAGGACACCATTCTGCCCTTCACAATGACTAAGAAGAAAAAAGGCCTTTCCTGAGCAGCCAGAGGGCACCATCATAACAGGGTGACAGGTCAGGTGACATCACAGGAGACCAGAGAAAGGTCATCAGGAGGCTGGACAGAGAAGGCGGACAGGAGAGGCAACAAGAGTCCCGAGTCTCCAGCGAGAAGTACGGCAGGTGGGCCTGTCAGTCCAGAAATGAGGAAGCTGGAGAAGGAACAAGGGGTGACTCCTCTGGTCCTTGGAAAGTGTGGGGCATCTAGAACACCCCATCTGTGGCATCTGCTTTCTGCAGCGCCAGTGCTGCTACCTGCTCCACGCTGCAGAACCTCACAGCACCAGTGAGGCTCCCACCAACCTGCTGAAGGGTCCTCCCTTCTGCCTCCCACCCGGGTGTCTCTATCTGTGCTGCTGCTGAGGCAAAGCCCAGAGTGTACAGATGAGTCGTCGGAGGGTCATCTTGGGCCCCACAAGCCAACTCTTGCCTACAGTGGAGCATTTCCTATGTGGACTTCGTGCCTCTTAAGAATTTCATTTCCAGACCTTTGACTTATATTTTTAAATTCCAAGAAATAAATTCATCATATAAAGGAAGTTATGCCTCAAATGAAATCCTTGTCGGTGAGTGTCCTCTAAACCATGCAAGTGACCACCTAGTTTTTGCTCCACCTCAGAAGGGACTGTGGAAGTCTGAGTTAAGGTTCAGAAATCATTTGTACTAGAAAGGAGTAAAATGTTTAGAAGTAATGTGTATTTTAAAGAAAAAATACCTAGTTGGGGAGGTGGGGGTGTCATTTTGTCCTGTAAACACTTTTTTTTAAAGTGTGGTACAATCTTGGGCTGCATTCAAGTCCAAGTTAATGTAAGGAAAGGAGAGAAGAAAGAAAAGAAGCAGTACTTACTGAGCTCTTATTATATGTTTTACATGCTAGACTCTGGGGCAGACACTATACATATGTGATCTCATTTAGCCTACCGAGTGACCCTGCCATGAAGATACTGTGAACCTTTCATAATTCCACGAGATACCTAGGGTCGTCAAATCCACAGAGACAGAAGGGAGAAGGGTGGTTGCTAGGGGCTGAGGGAGGAATGGGGAGTTGCTTAATGGGGACAGGTTTCAGTTTGGGAAGACGAGAAAGTTCTTGAGATGGATGCTGGCAATGATTGCACAGCAGTATGAATGCACTTGATGCCACTGAACTGCACACTTGAAAGTGGTAAGTTGAATGCTGTGTATCTTTTACTATAATTTGCATATATATATAAATGACTTGCCCAGATCCACACAGCAGGCTGGAGGCAGAGCACATTCTAGAACCAGATCTGTGTGACTCAAGAGTGTCTTTGTATCACACTGCACTCCTTAAGAATGCAGAAGGTGCATGGTGGGGGAAGGGTGTGATTCCTAAATATGCCTCTAAAAATAGAAAAGAAAGAAAAACAATGCAACTGCGGTGACCACTAGCACTGATGAAAAATAATTCTTTTGTGCTTATTCTCAAGGCACAGAAAATGCAAAAATTACATTCCTCAAGGTCATGCTTTAAACCGAAGGTCACAAAGGGGTCAAGGTTTCTCCAGGCACAGAGAGTACCCTGCTCCTTTGCAGAGCCCCAGCACATCCCTCTGGACCAATCCTGTCTAAAGTGTACAGAGACAGCCTTCACAGAGACATCTGCGCAGACGAGACTGTCCTGGAGAGACAGGACTGCTGTGGGTGGCAGGCGGAAAGGGCTGTCACAGAGGAGTCTGGCAAATCTTCACCTTTTTCGTAGCAAGCCTCATTAATTGATCGTGGACAGCCTCCCAGCGGCCCCTCACTAGGCCTTGTCACCTTCCTCCATATCCTAAGTGGCCACGTCAGCTGAACGAAGTTGGCTGTTTGTCACCTCTTCTTTCTTATTTTTGGAAAGAGCTGGCAGAATTATGTGCTTTTTTCCTATGGCGGGTCTCTGCATCACCCCAAATGCTGGCTGTGCCTGGGAGATGTCCATCAGTAACCGCTAAGCCAGAAGCTTGGGCAACACGGTCTGTCAAGTCCAGGTGCATAATAAATGTATATGAATGTGAAATACTCTCAAGGAGGGAGAATCGCTTAGCCCAAGATTTCAAGACCAGTCTGGGCAACATAGCAAGACTTCATCTCAAATAAATAAATAATTGATAGGCTTAACTTAAATAAAGGTTTTTATTACTCGACATTCATCGATATAGTTCTTATTACGGGTAAGAAAATCCCTGAGCTAGGGGCTGTGGGAAACCTTCAGAATTTAAATGTTTTTCCTTCCAAGCCCTTGCTGCCCAAGGGAAATGAGAAAGAAACTTAAGAAAACCATAATTAAGAGTTGATGCCACAGTGCCCGAGGCAACTGCCCAGCTGGTGCTGATGGCCTCACGTGTCTGTCTGCCTGTGACCATCAGTGGCCATACTAGTCCAGGCAGGGACCAGTTGGAAGATGGCCACCCCAGGTTCCACAGTAAGCACCACCTCTGGGCAGCTGCCTTCATCAGCCAGAAATGACTGCTATGGTATCATCCTTAGCCACCAAGAACCAAGCCTCAGAGCAGCCGGAGATGGCCCCAGCCTGGTATTACTAGAGGTGATGGTCCCATACCACATAATTTTGTAAACATGTTTAAATCCCCCAAAGATGGCATCTGCTGTGCTGGAGCCGGCTCACAGGCCCCAGCTGCTCATGGCTATTTTCAAGCTTCATGGCACGCAGGCTCTGTGGCACGCAGGCAACAGGTGCTCCCGAACCCAGCATGGTCTCCTCTTCCTCTCCAGACCATGTCCAACCCAGGTGTGGATACATCATTACCATAAGAGCACTGGAATGCTTGAGACAGATCACTCTCAGTAACTCATCCCTTTTTGTCCTCTGGTCAATGAACAGCAGAGAGGGAAATGTTTACAGATTTCACTGGTTCTGAGACGCTGGGAGTTCGTGGGAGGTAAGCAGAGGGACATTAACTTGGGAACCCTATGTTGGTCGGAAATACAAGAAATGTGTTCATTCTTAGTGACTTTCTTAGGAAAAACTTGATTTCTCATTTCTATGATTGATATATGTACTTTGGCCACATGCCCTAGGTTTTCTAGGACATTTTATTTCAAACGTTTGAGTCTTGCTGGGTTTTCTGTACATAAATTCATAAACCTTTAAAGGTGAAAGAAAACTTATCTCAGATTACCTTACCTAAATTTGGGGCTGGAAAACTCTGATCTCAAAGCCATGCCTATAATTATGCCTAGTGGCCAGCGCAATACAAAGTAAGTGTGTCCCTCTTGCCATATGCATATAAAATGTAAAAATACATATTCTAGGTTAAAAAATACATATTCTGAGTTCCTTTTTTAACTGATTTTTATGGATTGCAGCTAAAAACATCCTGACCACTCTGCGTTTATGTGTAGTGTTGGTTCCCTAGTCTTCACTCGGTCCCTCCTCCCCCACCCCTTCCTCCTCTTCCCTCTCCCCTCCCCCATTCTTAGAATTTCTGATCTTTTTTATTCCTGCTCCTCCCCCCTCCCCTTCTCCCCCATCCTCACCCTCCTGCCCTTTCCCTCTTCTTCTCCTTCCACCCCCCACTCCTCTCCCTCCCCACCCTCGTTCCTTTTATTTTTCTATTGCTTCACTGCTGAATCTGATGCATTTAGACCAGGTCCTGATCTTGTAAAGAAACACGGCAGCTTAAAAGCAGCACATCCATCTCAGAAGACAACATGCATATTTAACTTAAAGCATGAGCACAGGCTGCAGCCACAGCGATTCTAAGTGGCAAACAACACTTGGGCCCAGGTGACTTCCTATACCAGTCAAGTGCCTGATAACAATAAGTGCACCTATTGGATTGCACAGAGATTGAATCAAAAAGAAGTCTAGTCTAGTCTCTAGCCATGGGAACCCCTAAATGACGGGGCAGGGATGCCAAGCCACATCGGGTCTGCTTGGCTTGCGAGCAAGCTGTTACATCTTGTCCAAAGAACTCTTACTTGGTTTCCAATAAAATGGAAAGTATCTCTTACTTAAATGCTTCCTCTTTCACCTGGGCAAAAATATTGCTGGTAGAAAAAAATTTTAAAGGTTATTGCTGGTGGTGGTGATTCACTCTCAGGTCCTGGCTGCATGGCCAGCACTGGGGCTTGATCTGAAAGCAATGCAAGTGATCCCTCACTGTGCCCCCCACTGCCCCGGGCATCAGGGTTGACCATCAGCATTGCTGATGTGTACTTGGGCCTGCGTTACCTCATCATATTATCTCTGAATGAGTCCCACACTGACATATTTGTTTACTTTTTAAAAAAAAGAAAAACAGGTAGGTGGATTATGAGTCATGCATAACAGACACAGTAAAGGTTTCATTACCTTTCACTTAGTTAGATTACCATGTCCAAAAGCTTATGGGTTGGCACAGAGCCTATAACTGTCACAGGGCCAGAGTCCCAAAGGCTTAAACTGTGTTTCTTAGGACTATCCTCTGGGCAAGGTGAGAGCAAGGTTTAGTTCAGGTCTCCCCTGCAAAGGATGTCACACAAAGGATGTCACACTAATTTTTTCTTCTTTATTTCATACCACACAGTTACAGTTTACTGACACTAATAAGCTCATAAGGAGTAAAATACGAGTGTTCCTAATTATTCGACTCCTTATTATTTTAAATTTTAAAGACATCTTCATTAAGGAGCTTAAGTTTACTTATTTCTGTTCAACCTATGAAAAGAAGTTTACAACAGAGTGAGTTGTGTGGTCAGAATTACAGAGTCACTTAGCTGTGTTCATGTCAGCAGCTTCAGCAACACACAGTTACTATGCTTCTTTTTCTTTAGTTTTTTATTTTAAAGATGTGAGGTACAATTCAGGGTTAGGTATACAAATCTTCGTTATGCGGGGACCCTTGTTGATGAGGTGTGCCCCCCTCCCAGCAGATTTCCACTACTTATGCTTACTTTTCTAAAAACTGAACACTTTTCTATACCTCTAAGCAGTTCCTGGGAGGGCTTCTGCCCCGCAAGCCTTTGACAGCATTTTCTTGAGTTATATTACTTCTACATAAATATTCAAATGATGTATTTTATAAATATGAATTATTTTCAACTAAACTCTGCTAGATGCCTTGTAGAGTAGAAACAGTAACCAGGCAAGGATCTAGTCTTCAAGGAGATATTAATATGGTAGAAGACAGTTGTAAGAACATAAAGACGACGCATATAGGTAGGAAGAGATGCATCACAAGCGATCTAGGCAGAAGGAGGAAAAACTTTCTTCCTGGAGGGACCACAGATGCTTTGCCAAGAAAATGGCCCAGTGTTTCACAATTTCAATTTTTTGTTATAGTTTTTTAGAGACTGGGTCTCGCTATGTTGCCCAGACTTGTCTCCAACTCCTAGGCTCAAGCCTCCGCTTCCCTAGTGGCTGGGACTACAGGCATGCGCCACCATGCTTGACTCAAACGTTTCAGTATTTCAGATTGATCATCTTTCCTTTAATTAGCTTTCAGTGGGTCTCCAAAAGAGTTCTGTTAACTGTGTGTTTTTAAAGTGTACGACCTGATGTTTTGATACAAATGTACATAGTGAAATGATTGCTATAGCCAAGCACATTAACATAGCTATCGCCTCACATGGTTACTATTTTTGTGTGTGCAGTGGGAAAATAAGAAATCTACTCTTTTAGCAAGTTGCCAATATACAATCCGTCATTATTAACTGTACTAGGGAGGACCCCAAATAACGAAATTTATTTTAAAATTGTGTATTTAATCTTACATGTTTAAACTTCAGTCACCTTCAAAGTACTCTCTGTGTGATGCAGTACACCCATTGAGACGCTTTGTCCACTGCTCAAAACAGTTTTTGAACTTGTTGATTTTGATGCCTTTTAGTGCTTCTGCCATTTTTTGTTTCACGTCTTCCACGTTGGCAAAATGTTTCCCTTTAAGGACTTTTTTCATTGGGGAAACAAACCAAAAAAGTCCATCAGGGAGAGATTGGGTGAGTAGGGAGGGTGGTGTCCGGGAGTCATGACGTTTTTGGGGGGAAAAAACCTGCTGAACACTCAGCCGTCGTGTGAGCAGGTACGCTCAAAAATCACCCTTGAAAGAGTCTCTAAAAAAAAGCTTTACTGAAACCGGACACAGCCTCTTACAACATTAGCCGGTACACTGATGCCAATGCGTTCCTAGAACACTTGCCTAATGGGAGAAGCCTGCACTACAAGGGGCCTGCCCTCCAAAAGCGAATTCCAGGTTTTTGGGGGCCCCCTGTCATAGTCACCACACTGTATATTAAATCTCCAGAACTTACTCATCTTATAACTGAAAGTGTGTGTCTTTTAACTGTTATCCCCCCACTTCCCCAACTCCTGACCTAGTAACCACCTTTTTACTCTGTTTCTGTGAGTTCAACTTTTAAATTCCACCTATGAGTGAGATCATGCGGTATTTGTCTTTCTGTGCCTGACTTATTTCACTTAACATAATGTTGTCGCAAATGACAGGAATTCATTCTATTTCATGACTGATAATATTCCATTGTGTACACATGCCACAATTTCTTTATCCATTCATCCATTGATGGACACGTAGGTTGATTCCATATCTTGGCTATTGTGAACAGTGCTGCAGTGAACATGGGAGTGCAGATGTCTCTTTGACATAACGATGTCTTTTCCTTCGGACGTGTACCCAGAAGTGGGATTGCTGGATCATATGCCAGTTTTCTTCTTAATTTTTTGAGGACCCTCCATGCTGTTTTCCACAGTGACTGTACTAATTCACATTCGCACCAACAATGTGCAGGATTTCTCTTTTCTCCACACCCTCACCAACACTTTTTTGTCTTTTTGATAACAGCCATTCTAACAGGTGTAAGGTGATAGCTCATTGTGGTTTCGATCTGCATTTCCCCGATGATTAGTGTGCTGAGCACCTTTTCGTATGCCTGTTGGCCACTTGTATGTCTTCTGTGGAGAAATGCTTATTCAGATTCCTTGCCCATTTTTAGCCAGGTTATTTGGTTTTTGTTCACTAAGGACTTTGAATGAAGAAACCCTATGTTTCTTTGTATCTGCTTTCATTAAGTTTCTTATCAAACTTATACAGAGTTGACATGTTTCAACGCCCTTTGGATGATTTGATGGACAGATTAGGGAGTGTTGTGTTAGTGGGTGCATTAGTTTGCTAGGACTGATGTAAAATAATACCACAACTGGTTGGCTTAAAACAACAGAAATGCTCTCCCTCTCTCCTCCTCCTCCCCATCCCCGGCGCCTCCCCCTCTCCCTCTCCCTCTTAGTTCTGGAAGCCAGAAGTCTGAAATCGAGATGTCAGCAGGGTTGTCCTCCCTCTGAAGCCTCCAGGCTTGTCTCCAACTCCTAGGCTCAAGCCTCAGCTTCCCAAGTGGCTGGGACTACAGGCATGCGCCACCATGCTTGATTCAAATGTTTCAGTATTTCAGATTGATCATCTTTCCTTTAATTAGCTTTCAGTGGGTCTCCAGAAGAGTTCTGTTAACTGTGTATATTTAAAGTGGAGGACCCTTCCTTGGCTTCTCCAGCTTCTAGTGGCTGCTGGCAATCTCTGGCTTTCCTTCACTTGTGGCCACATTGCTCCAATTCCTGCCTGTTACTGGCCTTCTCTCTGTGTCTGTGCCTTCACATGGTGCTCCCTATTTTTATAAGGACACAGTCATGTTTGATTAAAGCTTACCCTCATTTTTTAGTATAACCTATCTAAACTTGATTATGTCTGCAAAGATCCTCTTTCCAAAAATAGGATCATATTCACAGGTACCAGAGGTTAGAACTTCAACCTAACTTTTAAGGAGGACACAGTTGAAACCATAACAAAGAGCAGGATGATTTTTTTTAACATAAAAAAATCAGATTTCAGACTTTTGGCCTCCAGAACTGAGAGGGAGAGGGGAAGGAGGAGGGGAGGGAGAGAGGGAGAGAGAGAGCATTTCTGTTGTTTTAAGCCAACCAACTGTGGTACTATTTAAAATCAGTCCTAGCAAACTAAACAAGCAGTCAATAAATGTACTTAAATAAAAGCCAACGTTGGATCAATAATAGCCAAAGTATGCATTTTATACCACGTACGTCACCCGTCTGAATTACTAAATTTTAATTTTTCCACTTGCCTGCTGCTGGATAACTAAAATCCTATTCCCAGTTACCTTGGCTGAAGATGTCATCACAAGTTTTCTGGTCTGTGTCATCTTTGAGCTCACAAGGAATGGTGGCAGATTTTAACCCCAGTGTTTTATGATGACTGAGAACCACTGGACTGACCATTTCTATTCCTGCAGCCCACAGCCCCAGTAAAGACTTCAGTGGGAATAATAAACACCAAAGCTCACCATCATTCTCCTCCCCCTACCCCAGGCATGTGGAGTAATAATGTTTAGAGCCTTCGAGGTAGACGTCATCATTGTCGGAGGACCAGGGTTGGTGCATTTGAAAGGAAGTTCACAAAAAGGGGGAGTTTCAAATTCTTCTCCAAAGCATGGCACCAGTGATTTATACTTGGGACCCAGTACTTGGGCTCATTCTTAATTCCATGTTGGCACCTTTGTTGTGATCCAGGGATGGAAGCACCTGCTTCCTATCTGGGGAAGGAAATCCACTGTAACTCTTCAAACCAAGGGAGGTGTGCACCAGCTGCTGAAGGCCATCCACACTCAGGGACACATCGCCACCTTGCTTATGGCAAGGATTTCAGGTCCCCTCTGGAATCTCCAGCCAAATGCCTGACACATGATAGGTGCCTAATTAGTGTGTCAAGCAAGTAGGTGACCATAAAGGTTGTTCTCTGATATTTAACCAAATAGTGCTAGAAATTGCCACTTCTGGAATTCAGCAATTCAGTTTTTAATTTTATAAGTTGCCTGTCCCGAGTAACTGCACTAAGATTAAATAGGGATTCTGGGTCATCTTAGATTTACAGACAGTTTTAGATTTCTCAAAGGTTTGTCACACAAACTGCACCTTCCTGTATTTCACGTGCAAACAAAGAGCAACGACCAAGCCCAGGAAGAAGAAAATCGTGAAACTTCTTCCTGTTTAGAAATTGAACCTTAGTTGGCTGGAGTGTTTATTAATATCCCCCTATTCCCACCAAAATCCAATTTAAATTTTTTTCAGAATATTCTGGGGTTAAGCTGCCAGGCACTGCCATTGGAAGCCGGAATAGATGGGGCCAGACCGTCATTCCCCTCCTAGCTCGGATGGCTGTGTACCGATTCAGAGGAGCACGAAATAATGTCATCAGATCCATGAACAGCTTGTAACATGGGTACTCAATTGGGCTGCCTATTTGTTTGATTTAGTAAATTCCCCTCTCTCTGCTTTTATACACAGTGACCTAAAAAGAAATATTATTCCCCAGAGTGCCTTTGGGACTGTTTGTTTAAATTAAGTTTCATTTGGACTTAATCTTAACCAAATCTTTGGAGAGCCAAGAAGGCTTCCTGTAATGAAGTGTGGAGCGCGTGAACCAATAAGAGAGGCTGCCAGACTGGGAGGCCTCCTCCCTAAGCAAGGGGGCTTCGTAATGTCACACTTGGGTGGCACAAGCGGAGCGCTGGATGATTAGTTTATGGTCTAGATCATTGTATTTTTATTGCACTCATAAAATCTGTGTTTTCCCTCATTTTCGTAATGGCTTCAATGAGCGTCGCTACCTTCTGAAGGCACATTAAATTCTTATGTGATGGAAATGCCGATTGGGCAGAGCAGGTTTGAAAGCCTCAAAAGCTTAAAGTAAGAAACATGTTTCGAATTCTCATCTTGTTGTTGGACAGGCACTAGGAAAACGGGAGTGCCTAAGTTTGAGCATGATTCGTATTTGCTTGTGGGCTTTTTTGCGAATAGTTCAGTAGGCTTTGTCAAATTCTGGTATAAATGATGCACCATGAGGTGCCTTAAGGGTATTGACTATTTCCATCATGTGGGAATATAAATCAATATTAAAAGAAGAAAATATTGTACATACGTCTGACTTTTTAAAAATATGATTTAAAAGGGAAATTTAATCATATGAACTATGATGAGAAAGCATTGTTATATTGTAGATGCATGGATTTTTTTAATAACAAGATCTTTATTGGGTTTTTATATCTGTTTTTAGAAGAAATAAAAGCCTCTTTTTTATGGATAACAAATTTACATCTAAATGCAATTGCTTATAAATATTTCTGTGAAGCTAATGTAACCCGTTGCAGAAAAGGAACACCCCTTTCCCTCTATAATTTAATATGCTAATAAAAGTCTACAAATGCCACATCAGCGGACCCCACAGGATTACTGATTTTTGGTAATTGTGTTGCAAGTATGAATATGTAACTTAGAGCCACAAAGTTGCAAGTTGTGTTGGCAAAGAAGTCGAGTTGGGAGACTTTTGCGTCACTGTCATTGCTGTGTGTTTAAATGTGCGTTCATGAGTTAATCGTGTCTTAGAGCTGTTTATAATATGTCCATTACAGATTGGTAAATCAGTTTGGAATTTGCTTTCATTTGAATAAGGGTTGTGATATTTTGGTGTAAGCAAATGAAATTCAAGCAGTAAAATGTTGCTTTCTGTGATGTACTTTGAAAAGAACCCTTCCAGAGCCAGCTTCTGATAGGATAGCAGCTTCACAAAGCAAACTGTTTCTCTAGTTATGCAAAATAGTGACAGCCACCAGAAAGGGAGGGTGGTAACTTACTTCAGTTTCCATGGCAAGAAGTAGTGAGCGGTTCATCACGGGCTCAGCCTGCCTACTGTCTGTTTTGTGTTGCATTATACAAAGTTTCCTTTACAGATCAAAAGTTGGGAAGGCAAACAGCTGAACACAGAACGAGGAGGTTTTAAAGGGCATGGAATGAATTTGCTGGATTTTTTTTTAATATTTCATGGAACATGCAAAATATGGGTCCGGCGTATTCAGAGATGTGCACACAGCTGCAGAGTGAACGTGTTTAATGAAAATGAAATAAATTTCCTGTGAATGGAATAAATTTGGACTGTTTCTGAGTGCAGTAATTATACATGTCAGGCGGTGATGAGATAGTCATGCCGCGGCCACGGGCCTTTCTTTGTCTGCAGATGGTGTGGGAGAGCGGCTGTGTGGTCATTGTCATGCTGACACCTCTCACGGAGAACGGCGTCCGACAGTGCTACCACTACTGGCCAGACGAAGGATCCAACCTGTACCACGTCTATGAGGTACTTAGACAGAAGGACCTGCCTTCTTGGGGCGAGGAGCACACACATCCCAGTTCTCATCTGAGTAAATCAGTCAGGTCACCAGCAGTCTGGCGGGTACCCTTAAGAGGCTGGAGACAGCCCCATACAGGGAGGGTTAGCGCCTCCCAGCCTTAGAGGGGTGAGGACTGAGCCACCCCCGAGGGTCACGTTGCCAGGAGAGACTCTAGTGCTTCATGGTCATGAACTTGACCTGTGTACACAGTGTGGTTTTCATTTTTTTAATGTTATAAATCCAAATGCTGACAGAATTGAAAAAAAATATTTACCTCACAGCGTGGTCCCAGTCCCATAGAACAGACCTTTAAGTGGGGTCTATATTTAAAAAGAACCCTGCTCCTCTTCTAATTGCTTATTGATTTCATGGCCTGGGCCATGTGGTCCTCCCATGGCTGTTTGGAGTTCTGTATCTGCACCATGTGACCCTTTCATTTGAGGGTAACCTGCTGACACGTTTATTTTTCTTGCTAGGTTTGCTACCCACATCAAGAGTGAACTAAATAAACTTGAGCATTTAAACAAGCACAAGAATCCATCTTTCGATTCTGCTTTGCATTAAATTAGGCAGAGTGCCAAAGGCCCGCATAGTAGGAAACATGTCGGAAGCTTAAACATGAAGCCTGAATCGCAGTTGTGGCTTTAGGATCACTGGAGATGGGCTTACCTGTGAGAAGTGACTGGGCTCCAGCCTCTCGGTAGATCTACATGGATCTTTGGTTTTTCTCCTTCTGTATCCAGGTGTATGCCATCTGTGATAGAGTTTAGGGTAGGGCCATTTAGTAGAACACATATTTGTGTTGGTGGTTGTGTTGATAAGTGGAATTTTTCTCTGGTTACTTTTCTTGAGGGTTTATATGACTTAGAAATACAACTGAGATAGTTTTGGATTGTAACATATTTTTTAATTATTTGACTATCAAGCTCCTAAGTGACACTAAACACACACACACACACACACACACACACACAGAGCTGTCTTTTGCATAGGCTATGCTAAAATTGAGAAGGTGGGAGGGGGCTGTTAAACCGGGTCACTTCTCTACTATAAAACTTGTCATCTTCATCGTATGTACCCTCCTCTCCCAGAACGTAGTTCTGTGCTCAGAGATGTGTGAGATTCATGATGTCCATGCCTATCTCTGTCTCCCTTTCCTTCTCCCCTCTCGGTCCAGGTAAATCTGGTCTCTGAGCACATCTGGTGTGAGGATTTCCTGGTGAGGAGCTTCTATCTGAAGAACCTTCAAACCAATGAGACTCGCACCGTGACCCAGTTCCACTTCCTGAGTTGGTATGACCAGGGGGTCCCTTCCTCCACAAGGTCACTTCTGGATTTCCGCAGGTATGACAAAGAACCCGCTAGCCGATTAACACATTCAGAATGTAGATTTCAGAAAGAAGGGGGCGTGATTTAATACCAGATTTCCTTGTTTCTAAGATGCCACCAGCTTTGAGGTGCACCATCTGTGTCGTCATTGGAAAGGGAAGGGAAGAAAAGGGCAAGAAAGGGAAGCAAAGGCAAGAGGAAGGAGGATTCTGTTAACTGCACATTTTAATTGTGAGATCTTTTGTAGTTTCAGAGACGTTAAAATGTGAGGGGGAAATAGGCATCTTAGAATTGTGGAAATATGGTCATTATTTCTTATAAGACTCTTCAACTGATGAAGAGTCCTAAAGTTTCCGTTTCTCAGGATATTGATGAATAAAGCTCAGATTTGTAGTTTGGATACTCAGCTGGTTGCGTATGATGATACTAACAAGTGTAGGCCCAGATTCTAAAATGGATAATCTTAGCTGAAAGTTTGGCTATAGTTAGCACATGACTATATATTTTTAGTGCTATTTTGAAACTGACAGTTTAAAAAAAAAAAAAACTTCCAGATTTTGTTCATTGCTCTAGTCAGCCAGTCACCCTGGTGTAGTTTTCAAGTGTATTTCTTGGACTGTTGAAATGAATGCTAGACTCTGTCTTACAGGAGGAAATTGGCAGTGCAAAAAAAAAGCAAAATTTGAGACTGACGCTTTGATTGTACATCATGCTTGGTAATAAAACAGTTGGTTTGCCTTAGCTATTCAATGGTGGTAATTGAATAAACAAATACAAGGAAAATGAAACCGCTCGCTGAACATCAATAACCAAGTTTTGAATGTTATAGACTGTCTCTTCCGTTTAACTGATCAGAAGTCTACCTACTAAGGAAAACAGATAAATATCCAAGCAAAGAATTAGAGAAAAAGAATAAAATGCATTTTAATCCAGCATTATACACTATCAGGAAGTGACTTGTATCTGAACAGTTATGCATCCTTGGGTTTACAGTTATGAAATTCGAGGGAGGTTAAAAAGGCAAGTGATGTGGGGTTTTGAATGTGTATGTTACAGATTCTGAAGCTTATGATGATACTGTTTCTTTTGCCTTTTAGTCTACCTTGAAAAGCAGACTAAAACTTTTTTTAAAAATTTGGATTATTCTTTGAATCAGCTAGCATATGAAAGAGCTTCTCCAAGGCAACACACACATCTGGTGTCACATCGCAATACACACTCAGTGGCCCCTGCCTGGTCAGTCACCTCCCCTGAGGATGCAGAGTAGATCCAAAACACATCCTAAAACAGCTACTGTCTATAGTTCCTTCCTAATCTACCCTAATTTTTTGACTGTTGAATACATTTTCTCAATGCAAATTTATTTCTAGAGATAGGCTATGCAGAAATCTTACATAATTTTCTGAATAGGGTCTTCAAAAAACAATCATTATTGGCAACACGAATGCAGTTACAAAGATAGCAGTTCACCACCACACCAGCCCTTATGCACATCCAGTGTGTTTGTGCATATATGCATATGGGCACGTTTCCACACCCATATCCATATATGGAAATAAACATCCATGTCACCCACCCTCCATGTTTACAATTCATCATGAAGAAAAATTGAAGTCCCAAATTCCCCTTGCTCCAGGGTCTAGGGAGATAAGGCCTAAGATGGTTTGGGCTAAATTAAAAAGAAAATGAACCCCAAACATAGTCCCATCAGGATAGAAAGCTTTTCTTGCCTGCCTTAGCTGGCACCACCCGGGTTTTGGCCGATGCTGCCTACCTAGTGTGACCTAGACAGTTGGCTTGGATGAGCACATTCTGAGAATGCTTCACACTTACACACACCTTACTGGTGGGAGATTTCCTGTGTAAAATAGCCATCCAAATTTCAGCACCTGGCAAGGGGAAACAGCTTCTGAAGACACCAGCCGTTTTCATGCTGCAGGGTATCACAGGGTTCCTCATCCTTGAACAATAGGCTGGAGTTCTCACTCTGGCCTGGTGTGTTCACCAGGCATCGAGATGTGTCATTAAATATTTCTGGAGCCCAGAGGGAACACATTTACACTTTAAAGAGAAACTGCTAAGAGATAATTAGCATCACATGTGAGGGCTTTGCTTTAAAAACTTCTCTCTCTCTCTCTCTCTCTCTCTCTCTCTCTCTCTGTCTCTCTCTCTCTCTATCTCTCTCTCTCTCTCTCTCTCTGTCCCCCTCTCCCCCACCCCGTCTCCCTTTCTCCCTCTCTCCCTCTGTCCCCTTCTCTCTGTTTTCCTCTCACTTCTTGCTGTGTGCAACGGCATTCACTAACGCTGCTCATGGTAAAATGGACAAACCCTTACTTTGCCAGCTAATTAGCGGTGGCCAGTGTCATTTTTGTGATGTTGCAGCTAGTAATATGAGCCCAGTTGCATAGTCACAAAAGTGATCATTGGAAACTGTGACTGCACTGCAGGGACAATGTGGGAAGCCCCTTTTCTGAACCTCTAACGACCTCTGACCCTGCTTGCTGTTGGTTTGCATGACGGTTCGTTCTCACTCAGTGACCCGTGGGTTGGTTTGTATTACTAATCGTTCTTTCTCAGTGAATTTCTTCTGTCAAAGTATATCTATAATATCATTTTTTTTCAATGCTAGAGACCTTGTGCTTACTGATGATTTGTTCTAATAGAGTAAAATGAGACAGCTGTGTTCTGCTCGCCCTCATGAATAATCCAGTCTACGTCTTAGGTCCACCGGATGAACACTTGTGTTCAATATGTCATGGTTTTGCTTCTCTATTTGTGATGTTTCGCCTGTAATAATACAAGTGCATGATTCTTTGTAAATAAAGTTCTAAACCACACCATCATCCTGTATCTACACTGCACGTCTCCTTGATTACTCATGGTTGTTTGTAAACAGGTTCAGCTCAGGGCAGGGGCTGGTGCGGGTATGGAAATTACAGTGAAACCTTCCCAAAGCCTTCCAGGGCAGACAGCATGACACGTTGGATAAAATCGTGTCTTAAAAACACCATAAGATGAAGACAGGGATCTCAGGGGTGGGGAAACAGGCTGCAGCCATTGTAGCCAGAAATTCACTTTTTTTAGCAACACATCCTTGCCAGAGACGTGACTATTGATTGCATTTTGCCAAAGAAGGTGCTAACCAGCTGTAAATGAGATTCGATCGTTCTGCTGATCTCTTACATTTATGTTTTCTCAAATCAGTTTCTAAAGATATCTTTTTTTTTTTAATGTTCCCTTTTTTGCACTTGGTCCCATCAGGATAAAAAATGAGCAACACCTGGTGATTGACCAGCGTGTGAACATGCAAACACTGAGTTTAGTCTTTACAGACATAGAATGGACCGTCAAGTACAAAATATAACAGAAAGTAGAAGGCGCCCAACTGAAGCCATTCACCTTAGCAAGATTCAGAGACTCAATAAAACCTCTGTTTGATGGTAAAAGGCCTTTAAAAGTAAAGCTAACCAAGAATTGGTCTCACCGTTGAACTTGCTTGATTCTACTCATGCACACATATGTACACCCACACAGGCGCACACCCACATGCATACACACATGTGCACATACACATAGTCTTTATTGAGCGAGTGGGCTTCCCGTCCCTCACACCAAGAAGTGCCCTTGGGATCCAGCATCTTTTGTGTCATCAGGAGTTCACCATGCTTTACAACCTGAGTCAGGAATGGGAAACTTTAGAAGTAGAAATGAGTGGATCTGTTTTCCAGTCTGTTTATTGTCCAAGGACCGAGGACCTTTAAGGCATTCTGGCATACAAGTGCTGCTGATTTTAAGGAGCTTGCATTTACGTTCTCCACCTCTCCCCACAAACCAGAAGCAATCCAGGCTTCATAGAAATGGTGACATGGCCGTGAGGGCACTCTCTGGTTTTACCCACATTTCTGAGCCTGCTCCATCTTTTGGGCATCTCTGTGTGGTTCGTAAAATGCTGCATCTTTGCAGACAGGAGAGCAGCTTAGATCAAGTGCTGCCCTGCATGGGCTGTGGCTGTGGCCACGTGTGGGTGGGCGCAGGTTGAGGGTTCAGACTCATGGCAGAAGGACCTCGTTCTATCAACTCCATGAAGGAACAAGCAAAAAAGAAGGAGAAAAACTCTGATATTGGGTCTGCAAGGTATCCTAGTTTATTGGTCACTGAGTACTCACTCCCCGACCCTCTACCTTTTGGGCTTCGAAGCTCAGTTGGCAAAGCAACCCATTGATGGAATTTTCACTTTCAACTCTTTCGGTGCCAAGTAGACATTGCAAAGAAATGTGACATTTTCCCATCTCTGGTCCATACTGTCATTTTTCTTAAATTTTAATTTGTGACTGATATTGTAGGAGTTCACACAGCACAATAGAATACATCCTTTTCACACATTTTTTTCTTTCAATAAACTGTCTCTCTTTTTTTTATTCAGAAATATTTTACTGAGAACTTTGATGTACTTTGTAAACATGTTTAGTTGTTTCACTGAATAAAAAAAAATTACTTGGAACTTACACTGTGAATTTTAAATCAGCCCTCTGTTTTGATGCAAGAGTTGGTTATGGAATCTTAAATATATGCTCATTGTTAACTTTCATAACTTCTGACCTAAAATCTGTACAATGAGTTGTTAAGTTGTTCTTAAATGTACTCAAATTTATAAAAATAGAAAAGACTTGTCTTGGACTTAATTGAAGTTTCTCCATAATTTAGATATCTTACCAAAAGCTGACTGATCAAAAATGCTCCTTAAAATGCTATTTTTAGAAATATGGTAATATTATATTCCAATATAATGTCTAAACTGTAAAAGACTATGAGCGTAAATTCGCAAAACTCAAAAACTTTAGTAAAGAATCTTGAAGGCCCTCATGTCACAACACAGGGTCAGATCAACCAGCAAAAACAGAAAGGGGGCGCCCAGGGAGGGCAGAGCAGGCGGAGGGTTCATTGGCCAGAAGCCTGTACTTCATTCTTGTTTGGGGGAAAAGAAATCGTGAAAGTATAATAGTTGTTTTTAAAGCTGTTTAATAACTTTGAAAAGAAAAATAAATCTTTGAAACTGTGTGTGTAATTTTGATTTTTTTTTTTTTTGTCAAAAAAGGCTGATCACAAAATGACTTCACAGATACAAACTTTTTGCTTTGGCTTATTAGCTATTTGGAAAACATAGAGTCTTAGTACATGACCATAATCTTTATGTTTCTTTTTATTTCAGAAAAGTAAACAAGTGCTACAGGGGCCGTTCTTGTCCAATAATTGTTCATTGCAGGCAAGTACAACTTTTAACATGGATTAAGACTTTCTTCTGCCTCAAAAAAAGTCTATACAATTAAATATAGAAGTTGAACTTTCTAATTGCTTAGTAAATATAATCTAACTGGCATTTCTAAAGGAAACCAAAGATATGAGCTGAATTTTCTATGCCATTTGGGTAGATAAAATTGTGTGTTCATTTTATTTTACCTGTATAAACTGCATATGCTATATTTCCTTTCTAGCAACCTACTGTACTGTATACTATAGTCTATTTCCAAATGTTCATGTTCTTCCACCTTATTTTTTTAAACGCTATGATGCCATTACACACCAAGTTTGAGACACTATTTTTGACCTATCGCATTGTCTCAGCCACCAGTATATTTCGCAGAAGCTTGGAAGCCTGTGCAGATGGTGAGAAATGCTTGGGGCCACTTATGAGCAAAATCTATAATTACAAGAGGTGCAGCCACCTCCAGTTTATTCCATGAGTCTAGGCCTTCAGGTGAAAATTCAATGACTCATATCCTTAAGTAGGTTAAAACCACACCAGTGAGAATAGGCCCACTCAGTCTAATAATACTATCCCTGTTGGACTTGATACTCAACTAATTTTGGTAAAGAACTCATACTCCATTTTTCTAGAACTGCCTTATAGAATTTTTTTTCTGGCCAGACTAAGAGGGAAATCTGCCTCCAAAGATCAAACACTGAATCTGCCCATTTAATTAACAAGCGTGTGTGTGTGTGTGTGTGTGTGTGTGTGTGTGTGTGTGTGTGTGTTTCTGTCTATAATTGAGAAAAGAATAAAAATAGAATAAAGTGTGGTATCCTCAAAGAGTTGAAAAGGACATCTTTTATCCATAAATGTATTGAGACAAGCTATAGTTAGTTGGAAGACTTTTGTAGCATATTCTAAAATATTTGTGTGAATATATGCTATGCAGAGACGATAAGTAAGAAAAACACTCAAGCAACAAGAGCATCAACGGTGGTCATTTGGAATGAGCAGGAAGATTAGAGAGTGTGTCAGGCTGGCCGTTTCTCTTCGGTAAAGATGCAAGGGAAAGTACATGTAGTGTGTATGTGAAAGTACAATGGGTAAAATAGTTATCTGAAGCTTTTTCAGCCATTTGTTTGAGGAAACATGTTGAAGCCCAGATGCAATGACTCTTTACTCTCAAAAGGTCAACCTCTAGGCTTAGCAATGATTTCTTGGGATTATAGGTCAGCATAGAAATCAGAAACTGAAAGCATAATGATCTATCAGGTAGTCACATAATTCTTGAAGTCAGAAACATTTTTTCCCCTTCAAGTCACAATTGCTTTTGCTAGGAGTATAAATGTAAAAAGTTCTCCACTTAAAAGCCAGTCGTGGATGTGATAACATGCCCTATTTGCTTTGAAGAGGGTCTGTCAAACTCTCATTACTCCATGACAACATCTACGTGGGGGAAAGAAATGGTTTCACACATTCCTTATGGAAAAAGGATGATGCTGTGGCTATGTTTCTCCCAGAAAAGAAATTCTCTTTCTTGTTTTATTTGCTATTGTTGAGGTATAATTCAAACATTTTTACAACTCTAGCCCAGATGGTAAATATTCCAATTATAGCTGGTGGGATGAGAAAGAGATGAAACGAATGCTTTTTAGAGGATATGATTAAGTAATGAATGATACATGTATCTTTCCTTCTGAGAGGAAAGAGACATTTTAAAGGGTGAACCGGCAACCCAGAACGATGTGCCCCCAGTGCACCTGCCTGTGTGAGCCAGCAGAGCCCAGCCCCCCACTGGCTGGGCGAGGGTTATCGCAGAGAAAGAATCCCACAATACAAATGCCATCAACGCAACCCAGTCAAACATTTCTTCACTTCATTTTTTTATGACAAAAAATTTACCACATCTTTGGCCAAAGAGGTGGGGAGAGGAAGAAAGAAACAAATCTGAAACACAATAGCTAATCCCCATGAGCTGCCGGGGAGGCTTAAAGAGCCCTCCATTCCTTCCCCCCATCCCCAGTCTTGTGCGTCTTCCCCACCCCACGGTCCTTCCTCTAATCTCGCGTCCACGACCATCCTTTCCTCACTCTGGCCCCACTTAAGCATGAAGGAGATAGTCTGTTGCTGGCTTTGCTGTGCATCGTGCCTCCCTGTGGACGGCCACGCTTTCACCTCTCTCTTCTGTTGGCAGTGACGGCGCGGGCCGGAGCGGCACCTACGTTCTGATCGACATGGTTCTCAACAAGATGGCCAAAGGTGAGATGCAGAAGCCGCCGCCGCTTTGTTGTGGCTCAGAGCCTCGATGACGTTGCCATGGCAACGTGGGGTGCGATGTGCACAGGAGGCCTTGGAAGGAATTAGCTGATTCTTGTCCCTTTCCTGAATCATATCACAGTGGTTTGCAGCAGGCATGTTTACTTCAAGGTTTGTCCTTTGTTGTTCACTACTGTGTGCTAAACACAGTAGGTCCTTGATAAATATTTATTGTATACATGACAGTCACATCAGAACTCAGGGGAGTGCAACCTTTGGATCTTTTTTTTTAGATTAGAAAATACAGTTCATTTAAAAAGTAAATTAGAGAGAGAGAGGAGATTCACCTCCTCAGGGTAGGGAAGGGGGCCAAAGCCAGGAAACATGGCAATGGCCATGGCTCAAAGAGCACAGGGCCTCACCAGAGTCTAATAAGGCAGTGGCCTGGGTATTTCAGTGTTGTAGCAGCTCAGAATCTCTTTGAACCATTTTGCATAATTCTTCGCCATGATTTATATTGTATTTGCAAAATATTTCATTTTCATACTAGAATTACACTAAACATCTCTGCTGGTCATTGCCTCCAAATAGAAATCACCTTATCTCAAACACACCTCTTAGCACTCCTTTGTAACATTTGTTTTTTAATCTAAGGAAATCTCTGTTTGCATTGGTGGGATTTTTTATCTCAGAGACAGCGTAGGGTGTCTCAGACCTGAAGCATCATCGGATGAGAAGGATCTGTAGAAAGCACGAGTCTGGGGGCCATGTGTGCAGACCAGACCTGAGAGTGAGAGTGAGAATGGGGCCCAGTTAGTTCTACTGACCATGAGCTTATCACTTTAGACAAAGCTTTCAACCTCTCTGGGCCCAGCTTTCCCCTGCGAAAGTGTGAGGATCAAGCTAGCTGGCATTTCTCAGAAGGTGGTCTGCAGAAGCCATGAGGTAATCTCTTTGAAACAGAGGCCAGAGAGAGGGCCCCAGAGCCAAGTGAGTGTGAGGCAAAGGCCCTTGGGGGGAGAAACATGCCCAGCTTTCTCTGACCCAGCGTTTCCTAAGCTTATTCAAAAAGGCATTTCACTTTCCTTGGGATATCTGCTACTACCCAACGGAATTTGAGAGATACTGGGATGATAACTTCTCATGGTCTGTTTCCCACCTGTGAATAAATCATTCTCTCTATCTCAACATACACACACAGATATGTATCTGTATGTGCTTATACAAAGACCTCCACCTTCCAGAACATTCCATTCTTCATCCTCTGCCCAGTGACAGGAGCAGACACTGATTATATTTCAATTTTTTTTTTTTGAGTTGGGGTCTCACTCTGTCACCCAGACTGGAGTGCAGTGGCCACTCCCGGCCACCGCAGCCTTGACCTACTGGGCTCCGGCACTCCAGCCTGGGCAACAGCCTTCCAAGTAGCTGGAACTACAGGCGCACGCTACCACGCCCGGCTAATTTTTTGATTTATTGTAGAGATGAGGTCTCGCCAAGTTGCCCAGGTGGATCT
>CAUYQG010283079.1:0-17042 GCA_963574415.1 Tarsius wallacei | reverse complement strand
GTTTAATGTTTCCTTCCCCCTTCTTTGTCCCCACTTTTCTACAATGAACATATATAATCATGGTTCAGTATTGTTTTAAAAATTATGTTCCTATAGTTTTACTCCAACAGAACTGAGTTTATGAAGGTATTATCACCTTATACCACTTTACCTCACAGTTTCTTAACATTTGCAAATCTTCCTGAGAATATCTGAAAGGGTAAACTGAGGCAAGGTGGGCCGGTGCCACAGGAATAATGCAAGTTTGCAACAAAGAAGAAAGAAAGAAGTAAAGTTTATTATTCACCTTTCACAGATGGAAAGGGGGTCAACACTCCAAGGCAAGTGTGGTATGGCAGACTAGAGACTAGGAATATTGAAGGGCTCTAAAGCAAACCCCTAAAGCTAAGGGGCTTAAACACAGAGGAGGTTTGGGCCAAAAGGAGTGACAAAAATTGTATTCTTTGGTTTCTATAGCAATCATATAAATTGCATATCTTGACATTGCCAGGCGTCAGCGTTCCATGACCTCAGGTGGTGGGCTGGGGTAGTCATGGGTAATAACAATATGTCAATAAGCATGACTCCCCATGGTGTGCTGAAGGTCGTCACGGGCAGCTGATAACAAAGTATTAATACAAATGCCTAAAAAATATAAATTGTCCACAAGCAGGACATGCTCAAGGAGTTCCATATAATTGCTAATCTCTAAGACCAAAACATCCTTTTCATTAATGATTACATGGCAAAAAGCGTACGATGCTTGCAGGCTGTGCAGCAAGGGGATTTCAGAAAGTGAGGCCTAAGTAAAATGGCTGTGCTGTTTTAAAATGACTGCATTAAACCAAATATACTCTACACTTTAAAGGTTCCCTCCTTTCAATATCGTAGTCACATCAAAGATAACAGAGAATAGAAAGTACTAACCTGCAGACAACTTTCTTTCTTTCTTTCTTTCTTTTTTTTGTTGGGGTCTCATTCTGTTGCCCAGGCTGGAATACTGTGGTGTGATCACAGCTCATTGCAGCCTTGACCTCCTGGGCTCAGGCGATCGATCCTCCCATCTCAGTCTACCAAATAGCTGGAACTACAGGCCCATGCCACCACACCTGGCTAATTTTTTTTATTTTTTGTAGAGATGAGGGCTCACTATGTTGCCTCAGCTGGTCTCGAACTCCTAGGCTCAAGCAGTCCTCCTGCCTCAGCTTCCCAAAGTGCTGGGAAAACAGGCATGAGCCACTATGCTCAGCCTTGCTGGGTTTCTTTTAACTGGAAAATTATCATATAGTGAGACAAATAAGCTAAAATAAAAGCCATGTAAACATTATTGTTTTGTATATAAAGAGGCTTATTCTTCATCAAGTGTGCCTTTGATCAGGCTCCTAGGCTGTAAATACTTACAGGTTGTACGGTGTCCATCTTATATATTGCTCTAAGTGTGTATGGAGTGCTTACTGTGTTCTAGGGAGATATGGTAATGAAAAATGGATATGCTCCTCTCCCTCGTGTAACATTAACTAGAAAGGAAAATCAGTGATTAAATAAGTAATTATAAAACACTTGAGTAAAATAATTGGGAAAGTACAGTGGAGACAGATCTGGCGTAGTGAACCTCTCAGAACAAAATGTTTAGGGTTAAAAACTCTTAGTGCAGTACCTTGACAGAAAGGGTGCTTGATGTGTACTTTTTTTTTTTTTTTGTCGGAGTCTCACTCTTGCCCAGGCTGGAGTGCAGTGGCATGCTCACGGCCATTGCAGCCTTGACCTGCTGGGCTCAGGAAATCCTTCTACTTCAGCCTTCCAAGTAGCTGGAACTACAGGCATGTGCCTCCATACCTGGCTAATTTTTCTTGACTTATTGTAGAGAAGAGGTCTCACCAAGTTGCCCAGGCTGGTCTCGAACCCCTGGGATCAGGCACTCCTCTCACCTCAGCCTCCCAAAGTGCTGGGATTATTATAGGCATGAGCCACCATGCCCCATGTTGTATACTTTCTTAATTGATAAATAGTAAAGACCCTGTAGGTCAGTTTTGGGGCTGACTCGGGTTCATATACAGTCTTTGGTAGGAGTGAAGTGCACTAAGAGGTCCAAACTGAATTGCATTCCCAGGCTCTCGTGTAAACAAAACTATATTCTTCAATGAACCACAGAATCTTAGGGATCCAACAGACTGAGGCTAACCCAGGGCTAAACTAAACTTTCAGGGCAGCTTCACAGGCTGAGCACATGTCTCCAGAACTAGACTAGATCCATTTCTCTGCTGGGGAGGAGGGTTGAGGGGAATGGGATTTATCCAACACCTAGTTGTTGTTTTTTTTCCCTTTAGCAGGAAGTCATTATGCAGCTAACACATTTTCATCAGATTTCCTTTGATTTCCTCTGAAGTGTATGTGGGAATGATGTGCACTGCCAAGAAATGTGGGATTAGATTCCAGCCTCCAGCTATTATCTTAATCTATGAGAATGAAATCAAGGGGAAAATTCGCCAACGCATTATGCCAGTTCGAAACTTTTCAAAGTTTTCAGGTACTTCATGTTTTATCTTGCCTCCTATCTTAAATATTCTCTAAATCACTTAATAAGAACAATTTGAATCTCATGCAATGGAGTAACATGGCCTTCAGAGTTAGACCTAGGTTCAAATCATGACTATCAGGGACTAGATGTATAACACTGGCTAAGTTACTTACTGTCAGTGAGTTTCTGCTTCCTAATCTGTAACAGGGAATTGATATTTTTTTATTTCAGTTTGGTAATTGATAATGTAATCCTTGTGAGATTGTTGTGTGGGTTAAATGAGATAGCATTATTCAAAAATATTAACTTCTTTGCCTCCAAATGTTTATTTATAGTCTTGATGTTATATTAATATCACTACTGCTAACCAGAAGCATAAAACCACTTTTCTTTTCAGACACTTTCTCTAGTTGAAAGTGTTTTACATCTTCACAGTGATTTTAAGTTAAGGAAGTAAAAAGTATATCTTTCCTACCCCCACCGTACCCAAAGCTCAATATAAAGGAATAATTGTACAGATTTCAGAGACAATCCTTTCATAGGTGCACCAGTCATTTATAATATATATGATGTATATGGTATATAGTTTATTCTCCCTCCTAGATTGCACTAGAGCTGCTGAACAATTAAAGAATAATCCACGACACAAGAGTTACCTGGAACAAGTATCTCTGAAGCAGCTAGAGAAGCTATTCAACTTTTTACGAGGTCACTTGTGGGGGCAGAGTTTGGCAGAAACAATGGAACAAATTCGACGGGAAACAACCATTGATCCTGAGGAAGACCTGAACAAACTAGATGACAAGGAGCTTGCCAAAAGGAAGAGCATCATGGATGAACTTTTTGAGAAAAATCAGAAGAAGAAAGATGATCCAAATTTTGTTTATGACATTGAAGTTGAATTCCCACAAGATGAACTTCAGTCCTGTGGCTGGGACACAGAGTCAGCTGATGAGTTCTGATACCAAACACTCTAAATGTATTGGACTAGCAGAATATCTATGTTAATACAAAAACATAGATTGATTCTAGAAAAATCTTTTAAAAACACTAAGTGTGTATGTTGGATGATAAGGGGATTGACTATGTTACATTTCAAAACCAGGACATTTAGAGCATCTGCTATTTAGGTGTGTGAGGAATATAGAAAAAACAGAATGAAGAAATCTGCCTTTAAGGAGCTTACAATCTAATTGGAATGTAAGTCAAAAACTTGTGAAAAGCCAATTAACAGAATTAGGCAGCAAAAAGATTAGGGTCAGATGCTTGCTAAAGGCTAACGAAGTTTAGAGCCTAGATTACTGTAGAGTAGAATAGTAAGGGGAGACTTTGTCCTTAAGTAGAGAGCTAGGACTTTGCCTTGCCCTTGAAATGGTAGTATTGGAATAGAAACTTGTGTAGGATTCCAAAGAGAACAACTGATAAGAAGGGGAGCGGAAGCAGTAGAGACAAGAAATAGAACTTTTTTTTTTTTAGGGCAGTAAGCCAATTATAGTCTGACAAGATTGGAGGGAATGCATGGTTACCAGATAATTACCATGTGTGTATTATTCCTTTGTAGGTATTTAACTCCGAAGAAGAGTACCCCTGAAAAGTGCCCTGCAACTGCAAGTAGATGTCATTTGATGGACAACAGGGGAATTCTGCCCCTCCAGTATCAGGAAACATACTAAAGACATTCTAAGACCCTGGCCCTCTTCCTGTCAGGAGGTTTGTTTATAAAATGGGAAATCCACCCATAATAAATGAACAATAGGTACTGCCAGTTTGGGCCTATTCATGACTTTGGATATACAAGAGAGGATCTTTGTTTAACAAGGTTATCTGTGATTAGATAAATTTAATTGATAGAAATTCTATGTTTTCTACAAGGAAATGAAATACAGCTTAAAAAGTTCACTGTTTCTACCTGTTCATCTTTATTCTCCTTACCATTAAATGTCCTATTAGAGGGATTATTCTTGCAGTGATATCACTGGGTCTTAAGATAGTAATGTCCCACATGTATAGTTGCCAAAGGTAGCAAAAGAATTTTCAGAATTAGAGATCCTTCCATATCCACATAGTACTCCATTTATTGTATGGATGTCAATAATTTATTTTAAGGTTGACTTTGTGTGGCTGTCTCCTTTATTACAAACAGTGCTACAGCAAATAACCTTGTACATTCTGTTTTGCACATGTGCAAGAATATCTATTAGATAAATGCTTAGAGGAATTGCTGGGTATATGCATTCTCAATTTTAATAGATACTAAGTCGTCCTTACTGGAGGTTCTTTCACTGATTCAGTATTTGTATTTAATGAGTACCCATTACATTCTAAACCTGTACTATTCTAGGGTTTGGAGATACAGCAGTATACACAACCTTGCTTGTGAAAGGTTTACAGTCCAGTTGGAAAGCAGAGACAGTGAGCATAAATGCATAGAGTAATGTCAGATGATAAATGCCCCCCATTAAAAATAGAGTGAAAGAAGAATGATGGAGGGGGTGGGAGTCATTGTTTTACATCAGGGGATCAGAAAAGGCCTCACCGGAAAAGTGACACTTGAGCAAAGGCCTGAAGCAAGTAAAGAAAAATGGACATACGTTTCAAGATTAATGGGAAAAAGCAAGTGCATAGGCCCTGGGACTGGAGTGTGCTTGGCGTATTTGAGGAAGAGCAGGCGGCTATGTGGCTGATACAGATTAAGCAAAAAGAAAACTGTAGGAGATGAGTTTGGAGTGCATGTCACCAATGCGTTGTACTTACCACGAGCTGTTCCAACTTAAACTATCAGCAATGC
Source organism: Tarsius wallacei (assembly GCA_963574415.1). Taxonomy (NCBI): domain Eukaryota; kingdom Metazoa; phylum Chordata; class Mammalia; order Primates; family Tarsiidae; genus Tarsius; species Tarsius wallacei. Next base: position 11,757 of record CAUYQG010283079.1, on the reverse strand, counting down.
ATGAGAGTACCCATTTTCCTCATACACTCAACAGAGAGGGTTCTCGAACTTTTTGAGTTTTGCCAATTTTGTAATTTAAAAGTTGTGTATTATAACTCTGAATTGCTTTTCTCATTTTGAGTGAGATTGAGGATTGTCATACATTTAAGAGCCATTTCTTGTAAAATAACTTACGTCGTTTGTTCGTTTTTCTGTTGGATTGCTGGTCTTTTTCTTATAGATTTATGAAAGTTGTTTATTAAGGAAATTCGTCCTTAGTCTGTGATATGAGTTGCAAGTATTCATACTTTGTCATTTTTTTTTTACTTTGTTTATATTTTTTCCAGGCAGAATTTTTTTGATGTGGTTTATTAATCTATATTTTTTTCTATACTTCTGAATTTTTTTTCATATGAAGAAAGGCATTTCTCACTCCAAGATTTTTGTAAATGTTCCTTTTTCTGTATATGAATTTATTTTGGAATAAGAGGTGAGATATGAATTCAACTTTTTTTTTCCAGATGCCCATTTGATTTCCCAGTGTCTAATGAATTGCCTGTTTTCCCCCCACTGATTTGAAGTATCACCTTTATTATATGCTAAATTCCCATATGTATTGAAATAGTTATCTTTTGATGATGTTAATGTTATCTGCAGCACACTTTCCAATTCATGTTTCTTGATGTTTATTGAGCAAAGCTCATTTTTCTGCTAGGTTAGGAGCTAAAGAAAGATGCAAAACAGTCCATAATTTTTGCCTTTGAGGTGTTACATAGTTTAGCCAAAACAACAAAATTATCTAATGCAAAAGGGGTACTGACTATAACTAGAGAAGAAAGGGGAGATCATATGTGTTCAGCAGTTGTTTTTTTCTCAACATATCTTGCTCTGTTCAGAGTTAATTCCTCTGCTGAGCTCTTCTAAATTTTTTCTATTATAAATTAATACATACCCATTATTTTTAAATTTTAAACAAATACCACAGTGTAAAAGTAAAAGGGAAAATTCTCCCCTCACCTCCTTCCCCCAGTTTGTACTCTACAGAAAATGTTTCCCTGGAGGGCTCTGGATCCTTTCTTGCGTCCTTGTTTCATCATTTATTCTTTCTCTCTGTCCCCTTTTCTAATTTTCAGCTTCATTCTTGTTGCTTGCTCATTCTGTGCAGTCTGTAAACATGCAAGACTCTTGCACATTAAAATAAGAAAACACAGCCGGGCTCGGTGGCTCAGCCTGTAATCCCGTGCCTTTGGGAGTCTGAGGTGAGTGGATTGCCTGAGCCCGCGGGTTCGAGACCCGCCTGGGCAAGCAAGACCTCATCTCTACAATAAATCAAAAAAAAAAAATCAGCCGGGCATGGTAGCGCGTGCCTGTAATTCCGGCTACTCAGAAGGCTGAGGCAGAAGGATCGCCGGAGCCCAGCAGGTCGAGGCTGCGGTGGCCGGGAGCGGCCACTGCACTCCAGTCTGGATGACTGAGTGAGACTCCAACTCAAAAAACAAAAACAAAAAAACACTTGACTTCACCTTGAATCTTTCTTTACTTAAAACTGTATCTAACCAAATATGAGGGAGACTTCCAAAAAAACAATTTATAAAAAATTGAGTATTTATTCTTACATATTTAAACTTAAGTCACCTTCAAAGTACTCTCCATTTGATACTATACACCTATTGAGACACTTTTTCCACTGCTCAAAACAGTTTTTGAACTCGTCAATTTTGATGCCTTTTAGTGTCTACCAATTTGTTGTTGTTGTTGTTTCACCTCTTCCACATCAGCAAAACATTTCCCTCTGAGAACTTTTTTCATTGAGGAAACAAAAAAAAAAAGTTGTTCAAGGTAAGAGCCGGTGAATAGGGAGGGTGGGGCACAGGGGTCATGCCATTTTTGGGAAAAAACTGCTGAATACTCAGCATGGTGTGGGCAGGTGCACTGCCATGGTAGAAGAACCAATCACCAGTTTGCCACAAAAAAAATTCACTGAAGCCGAAAGCAGTCTCTCACAACAACACTAGCTGGTACACTGATGCCAGTGGGTTCCTAGAGCACATACCTAGTGGAAGAAGCCTGTACTACAAGGGACCTGCCCTCCAAAAGATAATTCCGGATTTTTTGTTTTTTGTGTCCCCTCTTGTATTAGCTCATCTAGACATCAGATAAAGGTAACCCTATGCCCCTCTAGCCCCCAAGTTTTTTAGCAGATCTGGCTCTAGTCTAATTCTAGGAGACACATGATCAGCCTGTAAAGCTCAACACTTTGGAGGCTACCCTGAAAGTTCAGTTTGGCCCTGGATAAGCCTTGGTTTTTTGGATCCCTAAGATTCTTTGGTTCATGGGAGAGTGTAGGCCTTGAGAATGAAATTCAGTTTGGACCTGTTAGTGCACTGCACTCCTGCCAAAGTTTGTATATGAACCCTGAGTCAGCCCAAGAACTGACCTACAAGGTCTTTACTATTTATCAATTTTAAAAGTATGTATCAGCCGGGCTCGGTGGCTCAGCCTGTAATCCCGTGCCTTTGGGAGGCTGAGGTGAGTGGATTGCCTGAGCCTGCGGGTTCGAGACCCGCCTGGGCAACTTGGCGAGACCTCATCTCTACAATAAATCGAAAATTAGCTGGGCGTGGTAGCGCGCACCTGTAATTCCAGCTACTCGGAAGGCTGAGGCGGAAGGCTCTCTGGAGCCCAGCAGGTCGAGGCTGAGGTGGCCGGGAGCGGCCACTGCACTCCAGTCTGGGCGACAGTGAGACTCCAACTCAAAAAAAAAAAAAAAAAAAAGTATGTATCAAGTATCTATATGTAAAGGTACTGTTGAGTTTTTTAACCTTAAATATATTGTCCTGAGAGTTTCACCAGACCAGATCTGTTTCCATTGTACTTTCCCAATTATTTTACTCATTAGTTTTTTACTCATTGAGTTTTTTGTAATTATTTAATCACCTGTCTAATAATTTGACAAAAGTAGTATGTGAGTGAAAACTGAGTAAAGTCCATCGGATTTGGCAACTAGGTATTGTTACTATTCAAAAATGAAGCTTGAAGGAAGTGATTAGGATGGAAATTGCAAGATATTAAGAAGGAAATAGGATTGTAGACTTAAATGACAAAGCTAAAACTGCACCTTTTAAAGAAAAAGGAGAGACTCTTTATAACTTTGGGTTAGGCAAGTGTTCTTAGACTTGGCACCAAAAATATGCTCCATAAAAGAAAAAATTGGTGTTGGATTTCATTAAGGTTTTAAAATTTAGTACTTCAAAAACAACCTTGAGATCATAAAAAGACAATCCACAGACTGAGAAAAAACATCTATACATCAAATATCTGATGAAGGACTTGTATCCAGCATATATAAAGAACTCTTTTTCTTTTTTTTGAGTTGGAGTCTCACTCCGTCGCCCAGGTTGGAGTGCAGTAACACACTCACGGCCACCCCAGTGTTGACCCACTGGGCTCAGGCGATCCTTCCGCCTCAACCTTCCAAGTAGCTCGAACTACGGGCATGTACTACCATGCCTGGCTAATTTTTTGTTTATTGTAGAGAGGAGGTCTCACCAAGTTGCCCAGGCTGGTCTTGAACCCACAGGCTCAGGCAATCCACTCACCTCGACCTCCCAAAGTGCTGGGATTACAGGCTGAGCCACCGAGCCCAGCCTATAAAGAACTCTTACAATTCAATAGTAAGAGGAAGAAGCCCAATTTGAAAATGGGCAAATAATTTGCATAGATGATAAGCATATGAACAGATGCACAACATCATCAACCATTAGTGAAATGAAAGAGCTACAGTAAGCTACTACTAGACACCCACTGGAATATCTATAATAAAGAAGACAGTAACAAATGTTGGGAAAGTTGTAGAGAAACTAGAACCCTCATACATTGCTGGTGGCAATGTTAAATGGCACAGCAACTTTGGAAACTTTGACAGTTTCTAAAAAGATACACAGAAACTTATACAGGCTGAGCATCTCTATCTGAAAACTTGAAATTCAAAATGATCCATCATCCAAAACTTTTTGAGTGCCAAAATGATACACCACCCATAGGAATCTACCTAAGAAAAGTGAAAATGTATGTCCACACAAAGGCTTATATGTGAGAGTTTATAACAGCGTTATCCACTATTGCTAAGAGTGAAAATAATACAAATGCTCATCAATGGTGAATGAAGAAACAAATGTGGAATATCCATAAATAGAGTATTCGGCACAAAAAGGAACTAAATAGTGATACATGCTACATTGGATAATCCCCCAAAACATTATTCTAAGCGAAAGAAGACAGACAGAAAAGACTACATAGTATATCATCCACTTTATGAAGTGTCAGAAAAAGGCAACTCTATAGACAGAAAGCAGGTTAGTGGTTTGCATGGGGCTGGGGTTGAGGAATGGGCATAAAAGATATTTTGAAGTTGATGGAAACACTAAAACTGGATTGTATCTTGTTTATACAATTATATAAACTCACTAAAAATCATTGATTTGTGCACTAAAAGATGGGTGAATTTTATAGCATATATTGAGGTATATAGATTACATCTCAATAAAGCAGTTAAAAAATAGGAAACAGGCTGGGTGCGGTGGCTCAGTCCTGTAATCCCAGCACTTTGAGAGGCCGAGGTGAGGGGTGTGCCTGAGCCCATGGGTTTGAGAACAGCCTAGGCAACTTGGCAAGACCTCATCTCTACAATAAATAAAAAAATTAGCCAGGCGTGGTAGTGCGTCCCTGTAATTCCAGCTACTTGGAAAGCTGAGGCAGAAGGATCACTTGAGCCCAGAAGGTCAACACTGGGGTGGCTGTGAGTATGCCACTGCACTCCAGCCCAGATGACAGAGTGAGACTCCAACTCAAAAAAAAAGGAAACATGTCTGCAGGCCACTGGTCTGAGATGGCCCACATTTTTATAATTAATAATAATATTTTTTTTTAAAAAAGATATGTGTAAAACCTTCCTGAGCACCGAGTGTGGTGATTCACACATGTAATGCCAGTGATTTGGGAGGCTGAGATGGGAGGATCACTTGAGCCCAGGAGTTTAAGGCTGCTGTGAGCTGACTGTGCTATATTCCAGCCTGGGTGACAGAGCAAGGTCCCGTTTCTAAAAAAAAAAAGCAAAAACCTCCTTGAGTCCACATACACATGGAGATTGAAAAAAGGTTGGAGAGGAACAGAAAAAACGTTTTTATTCAACAAACACTTGTTAGGCATTTACTCTGTGGAAACTCCAGGATGTCTGCAAAGAGACAGCTTAAAGGAGAAGGAAGAACAAGACAGAAGACCTATGTCGGCCAATTATGATGCCAGGGGCTAGTTGAGGTGAATGATTTCAGTTTTCCCCTCAAATGACCAAGCAGAGCCATCTGAGTGAGACTGGGAAGAAGCGATGGGAAAGAGTGAGTAGTTAAGGTGAAAATGAGAGGTGAGCAGAGGATGTTTTTTCAGAGGACCTTTTTTCAGATCTCCCCCATCCTTACCCTCTCTTCCAAAAAAAAACTATAATAATAAAAGAATTTGCAGTGGTCCATTTTGTAAGAAGAGAGTGTGTTTAACGATCAACCTTCAAACTCAAAAGTTTTAACTGTTATGGTTATAAAGTTCCTCTCTCAATGGTCCACCACTTCACACTGTAGCAGATACTGTTGATTACCTACTCAACATCCTTAACCTCCTTCTTCATTGCCTGCAGTGACCCAAGTTTGTTCATCTGGTATAAGTTTCTCACACAAGTCTCAGATCCAAAGGAAATCCTCATTGGTCTAAATAAATCCCAGTGACCCATTCCATTGATCGGTTCACAGATGGGCATGCTACTTGGTTTCCTAGTTCTGAACAATGAGATGGTGGGGAGAGGAGCTACAAGGACTTGTGAGGAAGATGTTGTATATTTGTTGGAGAAAAGTTCCCTCTATTTCTCTAGACATGGTTGTGTCCGAATGTGATAGCTGGAAATACTGCAGTCATTTTGAGACCAGTCCAAGGATGACATTTATCATTAATGAGGGCAGAACAAAGAGAATCACGGGAAGATGGAGCCAGAGCCCTGACATACCGCACTTGGGACCTGCCCCACCTTTGCACATTTTGTTACATGAAATAAATTTCCCATTTAGAAAATCAATTTAAACGGATGTTTTTCTGTTTCTTGCAGCCAAAAAATTCCTGTTTACAAAGGAACAAGCTGCTTCTATTGGCCTCTTCTATTTCTGAATCCAATATGGACCATCCATGTCTCAAGGATAGGCCCAGAGACCTCTGGGAAGAGATTTGTACAGTGGACAGAACAAGGCAAAGGGAACTGAGGAAGGCCAGGAAACTGGCACGGGTGGATCGGAGCAGTGGATCTTGGAGCTAAGACTGGATGGAGTCTGTGAAGCCAAGAGGCAGATGAACAATGGGAGGGGCTGAGTAATGAAAAGTGCCCGAAAGAGTAGCACCAGGGCAGGTTTAGCAAGTTGTGGCAGGTGAGCTTGGGAGAAAACAGATATAGCAGTTGAGTCAGAGAAGGGAAATGCTGAGTTAAGAGATGTCAGAAGTTTAGCAAGTCCTGGCGTTAGTGAGATCTGGCAGCTGCATATTGCAGACCAAGATGGTTAGAGAGAGTCCCTAAAACCAGAAAAGTTATGGAGTCTTATGAAATCAAGATGTCAGAAGGGAACAGCAGCTAAGAAGTTGAAAGACTCTGGAAACACTGATGGAGGGGCAAAGAGGGAAGGCAATCAACCAGATCCTAAAGTTGGTTGGGTAGGCATAAAATGCTCACTATGGTTTTAGCAACTGCACCAATAATTTGAAGAACAAAAGATAAAAAGATGGAATTATAGTAGATGTTTAAGAAAAGGGAAAGAAGGTACAGAGGGGAGAAGTGATAAAAGATTAGGATGATTTGGCCACGCATGGTGGCTCAATCCTGTAATTCCAGCATTTTTGGGAGGCCAAGGGGAGAGGGTTGCCTGAGCCCACAGGTTTGAGACCAGCCTGGGCAACTTGGCGAGACCTCATCCCTACAATAAATTTTAAAAAATTAACTGGACGTGGTAGCATGTGCCTGTAATTCCAGCTACTTGGAGGGCTGAGGTGGAAGGATTGCCTGAGCCCAGCAGGTTGATGCTGGAGTGGCCGTGAGTGTGCCATGGCACTCCAGCCTGGGTGACAGAGTGAGACTCCAACTTAAAAAAAAAAGAGAGAGATTAGGAGAATTTGATTTTCAAATATGTATTTTTTTTAAAGAACTTAAAGTCAATATAAATACCTGTGTAGAAAATTTTTTCTGATATATATATACACACACACATATCTATGCATGCTTCACAAAAAAATGATAATACATGTTCAAGACAGAATATTCTTCAAATTGAATGAACGCTCCTTGTTTCTAACTTGAACACTTGATGCAGGAACTTTTCAGTTTTGGTAAAAGGATTCTTCGGTTAGCAAATTCCATTAGGGCTGCCTTCTTCACCACCCTTGACCTTGTTAATTGTAGTCTTGTGTAGTTGAGCCAGCAAGATTACCATATGCCTCTCTATTTAGAAAGAAATTTTAACCAGCGCCAAGAAATCTGTCATCACTACTATCAAACATTTCTTGATTACATTGCCCTCTGTGCCATTATTATATACTGGGTACTTGATAGTTTTTGCATTTTTGATCAGATGCATTCTCTACCCTAAAGAAACTTAGAGCCAGGCACTGTGACTCAAGCCTGTAATCCCAGCACTTTGGGAGGCCGAGGAGAGAGGATTGCCTGAGCCTAGGGGTTTGAGACCCAGCCTGGGCAATTTGGTAAGACCTCATCTCTATAATATATCAAAAAATTAGCCAGACGTGGTAGCGCATGCCTGTAGTTCCGGCTATTTGGAAGGCTGAGGCAGAACGATCACCTGAGCTCAGCAGGTCAACATTGGGGGGGCCATGAACGTGCCACTGCACTCCAGCCTGGGTGACAGAGTGAGACTCTGACTTTAAAAAAAAAAGAATCTTAGTGGTATCTGTTATTTCAGATAATGAGCCACAGAAATAGAAGTAATAAATTAAAATAATATATAAAATTCTCAAAATTTATTTTATCCAAAACTTTTCATCTCTTCCCTCACTTTTCCTCTTTTCTCCCCAGTCTGAAATTAGATATTAACTAGTAAAAAAAGAAGTTTTGAGAGATTGACATTTTTTCACTCTTATACCGCTATTTAATTTGAGAAATACTAACATACTCCAGAACAGGGAAAGGTTAAAAGAAGAAGGTAAGACCTTGAAGGCATATAAACTTATGTTAATTATCAGACTTTCAAGTAAGGTAGAGAATGAGGGCCTCATGTCTTTTCAATGTCATACTGGGGCATTATAAAAGCTTACCTAAGGATTATTTCATTTTCTAGAACAATGTAACTGTGTTTGAATTTGCTATTTACTATTTGATTAGTGCCTAGACACTGTGCAGTTACGTGTTATCTTGAGGATTTCTACCCAGTAAAAAAGATAATCATGAAGGTTATGGTTTATTTCCTTATAGGATATTAACCACTTTTGTCTGACCTAGCAATCTTATTTTAGCATCACTTTGTAAATACTTAGTTCTTCAAAATATTATTTGAACTAGCCTTGCCATCTTATTTGTCCCTTTCCCCAATGAATTAAGAGGTCTTTAATATGTACTAATTTTTTATTTATGTGAGAGTTTTTTTTATTTTGAAAATTATACTTTGACACTAATAGTTCATATGATAAAGCGATTAACGTCTTTTTAGCCTTTTGGAGCATGCTTTTATTTTTTTGAGTTGGGGTCCCACACTGTCACCCAAGCTGGATTGCAGTGACACAGTCATGGTTCACCACAGCCTTGACCTCCTGGGCTCAGGCAATCCTTCTGCCTCAACCTCCCACATAGCTGGACTACAAGTGTGTGCCATCATACCCAGCTTTTTTTTTTTTTTTTGAGACAAGATCTTGCTATATTGCCCAGGCTGGTCTCAAACTTCTGGGCTCAAGTGTCCTCCCACCTTGGCCTCCCAAAGTGCTAGGATTATAGGAGTGAGCCACCATGCCCAGTCAAGGGGGGGGGGGTCCTGCTTTTGATGCAATGGGCTAACATATTTTAGATTTTCCACATTTGTACCTATGAGAAGAGCTGAGAACAGGAAGCAGGAAAGAGCAGAAAACTAGAGGCAAAAAAAGGAAGAGACCAAGTTGAGAAGACAGGTAGATAAAAGACAATTACCACATTAGGGTTACCCTCTCTGGATCCCAGCTGGCCCAAGCAAGCAAGCTGTGTCACTAACTTCCTGACAGTGCTTCTGGACAGGCCCAGCCTAGCACTGCCAAGTTAACCAGCAAGTCTCTAGAATTTCTATATAAGAGAAAATGGGGGGCAGCAATCTAGTTTGAAAGGCTAGGACATGGGGTAGTGGCTAGGAGAACTATCTTAGACATATATGGCAAACCCACTGTGCATCCTAAAGTCCCTCTCAATATGTGCCCCACTGTGGGCAACCATAGTTTGATCTTAGGAAAGTAGGATAGGATGTCTAACTGTGGCTGTTAAAATGAAAAAACACAGCCTGGCTCAGTGGCTCAGCCTGTAATCCCGCGCTTTGTGAGGCTGAGGTGAGTGGATTGCCTGAGCCTGCGGGTTTGAGATCTGCCTGGGCAACTTGGCGAGACCTCATCTCTACAATAAACCAAAAAATCAGTCGGGCGTGGCAGCGTGTGCCTGTAATTCCAGCTACTCGGAAGGCTGAGGTGGAAGGATCGCCAGAGCCCAGCAGGTCGAGGCTGCTGGCCGGGAGTGGCCACTGCACTCCAGCCTGGGCAACAGAGTGAGACTCCAACTCAAAAAAAAAAATGAAAAAGCAAAAACAAAAAACCCACTACCATCAGAGGGCAGTATTTGTTCTTTAATTTATCAAAAGGTAGTTTTGGCTTGGCACTGGGTATTAGAAGTGTTTTCTTACATTAAGCAATGTGCCTCCATCCATATCCAGGGTGAGCCTTGCTCAGTCTTTACATTGCTTTAAGTAACTTAAAAATACTACGTTGTTTGTGTCATACTTAGAGTCATATTTTACTTATTCATCTAATATATTTTAACATGTGGTAATAGGGATACCGAGGAGAACAAGGCAGCCAGGACTTCGCATACATTTCATGGGGAGAAAAAACAGTCAATGAGAAAAATATCATATGGTCATAAATGCTGTGTAGATAAAGTAGGATGACATGGGGAATCTTTCACTTAATCGTCATCATTCCCTCCCAGAATCTAAAAAGGAAGTCAAGGAAGAAAAATTACATCAACCCAATAAAGGCACTATATAAGAGAATACAAATTCCAAGATCATATAACTAAGTTACCTATATGATCAAGTCACATTTTATAGCATTATATGCTCAACAAACTTTATTTCTAAAATACAACTTTATTTTGGGGGGGATCCATTCCTGTGCCTGACCTCACTTTCTTCAAAAGGTTAATGAGATGTCACCCTAGGGAGGAGGAACCAGGAGAAGGTTTTCCTTCTTTCCTTTCCTCCAATTCAGGTCTTTCATCTGCTGCCGAACCTAAACCTTCCCTTAGGACTGTGGGCTGGGGCTTAAAGGACATGCTCAGTTATAACTGAGACTAATGACTGAAAAGATCCCTCAGAAAACAGAATGTCTTCATCCTTGTCCCTTCCCCTCAGTTTCCTCATTTGTAAAATAAGATATTAATACTTGTTTTCACTGGGCTAGTGTGGGGATGAAATAAGAGAGTATATGTATAGTATCTGACATACAGTAAGTAACAGTATGTGGAAGCTTTGAAAAATGTCTCTTGCCTCTGCCTCTCTCCTGGGTTCCAAATATATGTTAGCTGTCTTCCAGCTGTACAAAAGTAACACTTATTCAAATTCAAGGCAACTAAGCCTGGGAAGTAATAGTTCATTGAAGAATAGGATCAAGATTTTATAATATTTTGAGTGACTGGACTAACAGCAACAGGATGAAATATTATGTAGATGAAAGGAAAATCTAGTGCCTGCATAAAGAAATTTCAGTTGCAGAAGTCCAGGATGGGAAAGAGTGAACTTAATAGCAATTAATGTGAAACAGACAGAGTGTTTAATTGACAACAGATGTCATAAGAACACACTGTAGAGTGGCTGCCAAGGAATCTAATGTAAGACTATGCTGCACTAATTGAGGTTTAATGTCCAAATCAAAGAAGAAATGGCCCCATTTTACACTGCCGTAGCCAGATCATCACTGGAGCCATGTTCGTTCTCTTCTGGGAGCCTTATTCTTAAAGGATGCTGACAAACTGGAGTATGTCTCACAAAAAGTAACCATGTCTTGTGAGAATTCACTGGAAGAAATAATGAGATTTTGCCTGGAAAATAAATGATTGCTCTTTGAATGGTACCTGTAGAAACCTAGAAGAAACATAGCTTATTCTTTAGTCTTTTTGCCTCAGTGTAACCATTAGAAAGCATTCAGACATTCTACTGCAAAACAAGCAGCAGCCTATCCCATCCCCCTCAGCAAATCTCCTTCAGATGCATGACCAGGACAATCCAACCATTCATGGTTTAGCATAATAATCTCTAGTAAACTTTTTTTTTTTTTTTTTGAGTTGGAGTCTCACCCTGTCGCCCAGACTGGAGTGCAGTGGCCGCTCCCGGCCACCGCAGCCTCGACCTGCTGGGCTCCGGCGATCCTTCCGCTTCAGCCTTCCAAGTAGCTGGAACTACAGGCGCGCGCTACCACACCCGGCTAATTTTTTGATTTATTGTAGAGATGAGGTCT
>CAUYQG010283069.1:0-32922 GCA_963574415.1 Tarsius wallacei | reverse complement strand
AAAAAATTAGCCGGGCGTGGTAGCGCGCGCCTGTAATTCCGACTATTCGGAAGGCTGAGGCGGAAGGATCGCCGGAGCCTAGCAGGTCGAGGCTGCGGTGGCCGGGAGCGACCACTGCACTCCAGTCTGGGCAACAGAGTGAGACTCCAACTCAAAAAAACAAAAAAACAAACAAACAAAAAATAAAACATACAATTTCTTCCTTTGCAGCCCATATGCTGTGTATGATTTAGCTATTATAAAGATACTATTTGTTATTTTGGAAAAAAACTATTCAGTGTTAGAAAAAATGTTACTTTAGGTATCTTAAAATTTTAAATGTTTGCAAATTAATGCATAGACTTACTTTTTAACTTAAGCAAGATGGCAGGATGTGTAATCAGTAAAAACTGATGAAATAATCAATTTATTACTGAAACTTTGTTACTGTGACTCTGAAAATGTACTCAGAGAAAACGTGGCTTCATTCACTTCTCCAGGAGACAATGTTAGTATTACTCATAAAAGACACAAAAAAATTCAGCCTTGGATTTTTTAAAATTTAAATATCACATTCAACTACAATAGAATCAATACATATCATTTGTAAAAAGTTTCAATATTTTAAATTCTGTTTAAATGTAAACTAATTCTTTGTTGATCCTATTTTATTGTTTTTATTTTTTAAAACATGATCTTAAGAAATTGTTTGAACTAAAACCAAATTTTTTAAAGGTTGCAGAGAAATGCACCTGGCATGAGTTAGTATTCTCAACAGAAGACTGAATTTAGCTCTAAATCTTTGTTCTTATTGACTGATGAAGAAAACACACAAGTTTTCTAGGCAAGATTAACTTTATTCTAATGCCAAAATCCGAAGTTTATTTTTTACATACCAGTAATGAATGACTATTCTCCAATAAAGAATGACTTTCCAAGAAATATTTTTATATCACCTTTCTATAAAAATTGTGGAGCTAATATTAAATCTCAACTTAGTAAAAGCATTTCTGTAGGATTCTGCTTTCCATCTATTCTCTAACTAGCTTCTGAGAACCCGGTACATGAGCAGTTAATGTGCCCTCTACACATTCATAAATATCAGATTTTCAAGCAAGTTTTTCCTAAGTATTGAATCATAGTCAAATCATGGTTGAAGTCTTTGACAAGTGCCTGAAGTGCTGATAGAAGGTGTTGCTGAATAGACATTCATATCTTTAAGATACCAGGCATTCAGGCAGTAGAAATGATATTGCTTGTGAAAACTCGGGGCCTGATTTTTATGCATCAATCAGGTGGAGAGCTAGATCACTTTCTCAGTGGTGCAGTGTGGAATAGGTATTAGTAGGTGGGTACAACTTGTTTGCTTTGAGAAAAGCACTGGGCAATTTGGCTATGCATTCTATGAAGACCCAGAATCCTGTCAAGAAGAGAAAACAAGAAAGAACGACAAGGGGCTGAGCAGTTTTAAGGAAAATTATTTCAACAGACAGTCCAAACAAAATTAAAACCCAGCTTTTTCCAAAGTTGTGTTTTATTTTTAATTGACAAATAATTATATATATAAATATAAATATATATACACACACACACACACACATTTGTTGAGTAAAATGTGATGTTCTGATACATGTATACATTGTAGAATAGTCAAATCAGGAAAAACAGCTCTAACTGCATTCTTAAGGATTTGCTAGTATGCTAAGCTTAAAAGCATTCTCAGAATTCTCCAAGTCCACGTGCCTATCTAATGAGATTATTTATCATTATTCTTATAGAAAAGTCAAAATCCTGCCCCAAATTGCAATTCAACAAGATTGTAACACTTTTACTTCTGGTAATAATTATGCAAGATTAGATGTCTTTTATAGTTGTTACTAATTTGTGCTCTCTTCTGAAATGCCAGGGAGCAAAATTTTTAGAGGCCATGACTACCATCATTTTGTTACTTATTCATTTAGTTCTTTGTTCATCCATATGTTTTGTTCACTCATGGAAATTAGCTTTATTTCAGACATTCAATGTTCATTATAGTACTTGCTCAATGCTGCTTCAGTCTCCCTAGGAACTGGGACTACAGGCACCCACCACCACACCTGGCTAATTTTTTTATTTTTTTTTGTAGGGACTATGTTACCCAAGCTGGTCTTAAACTCCTGGGCTTAATCAATCCTCTCACCTAGGCTTTCCAAAGTGCTGGGATTATAGGTGTAAACCACTGTGCCCAGCCTAAATCAATCATCTTTAATCATAGCTACAAGGCCTTTTACAAGTCCTGCCCATGCTATTCCCCCCCCCCCCATTTTCTAAATAAGTAAGCTGCTTCCCTCACTCAGCTCAAGTCCTTTATACCTCTATTGCTCTCATCTCTCTCAGCACATGACCTTGTCTCCTATATTACAGCTATAACCAAGCTAAAACTTGTAGGGTAATTTGGAATTTTGAAAACAAGGAGGAAGTATAGAGAAAGGAGGTATTGAAGTCTGTGAGATGTGGGGATAGACAATGAAGGGAAGAAGTTCTCTGTAAAAGATTCAAATGAAAATCTCCATTGCATAATTGGAAATACTTATCTGGAGCTCAAGAGAGTGATCCATATTAGCTCTAATAAATATGGATCAGTTAACATTCTAACAACCATATGGCATAGATACTATTATTAGCTTCACCTTATAGATGAGGAAAGCGATGCACAGAGAGGTGATATAATTTACACCATCTGCAGTTTGACTTCAAGCTCTTAATAAGCACCAAGATTTAAGAAGATCGCAAAGGAACTGTCAAAATGCACTGGAACTAAAAGAGTTTCAAGAAGGCAGAAGTGGTCAAGGGAACCAAATGTTCAGAGTTCAAGGGAAATTAGTGATTTTTGTGCTGAGGCAGATGACACAGAAGAAAGCACTAGAAAAATTCTAAAAATATCTCATTGGTGAGAACTGTGTAATCAGGAAACACTATACTTGCAGAAGAGGTTGTTACCTCTATCCAGGCTTAAGGGAAGAACCTTATCAGTGTTGTAACAATGGCTCTAGAGAGGTGTGAAGAGGCGAATGACTTTGGGAATAGATTTTGGAAGATTGAGAAAAAAGAGAAGAAGGCAATTTGATATCACCTATTCCCTGGGAAAATGGAAATATCTTTTTTTTTTTTTTTAAAGGAGTTGGAAGATAGGTTAGTATTGGACCTTGTCCTGGAAAAAAATTGTTTATTTAGTTAGGGGACATAATGTGCTAGCAGTGACAGCAAGACATATAAATAGAATTACCTGGTAGGTAATAAGAAAAAGTGATTTTTGTAGTTTAAATTTCCCAGTTGTGTCTTTAAAGTCTTGAGAGTAATTGGCATAGATTTTGAGAGTTGAAGCTCTTTGTATGGACAATCTCTGCAAAGGAAATACCTGGAGAGATCACAGGGCTAAACTTTCAGAGTCTAGATTTAAAGACAGAAGTGAGAAAAAGGAGCAAATGGGAAAAAAATAAAGATGTTAGAGAATTCAATAGAGAGCATGGATATGTCACTAATTTTTTTTTCAAAATGTGAATAACTCTCAAATGCAGTACAAAGATATTATCATCATATTTTCTTGATCAGAAAAAGTACAATTTCACTTGTTAACATATTTTGGGGAGTTATATTTTTAACAGATATAAATATTTAATATAGAGAGTTCTTCCCATTCTCAAGAAGCTTTTACTAACTAGATGCTGCCTCTTTAATTGTATAGTATCTTAGAATTTTAAAATGTGTTTTACTAGCACATGCAGACTTTTATTTATGATTTTTACATATTGTATTACTGCAAAAGAGATAATTTATTTGTTATTCTTCATGATAACTCAGTTTATGTAAAGAGTAGGAGGAGATAATATATTTAGGAATTTAAGATGTATTAATAATCTATTCAGGGCTCCAGTGTGGTGTATGAGTGTAGATGCTGAGGGTCAGAAGGATAAGCTTATTTTTTTAATGCCCAAATTTTCTGCTCTACAAATATCTAGGTGCATTAAAAAGATGACATGTGATATCTGCTACATATACTGTTAATACTGCTTACATTTATAATGTGATGAGAAATAATAATTATAATGAAGCAGTTTCAAACAGGTTCAGGAAGAATTAGCCATAAGGAAGATACTGCTGAGATGCTTATGAAAGCTGTGGAGTTGTCCCTTGTGATGTGCTTTGTCAGGCAGAACTAATTATCTGTGGATGATAAGAGAAAATATGGTGAAAAACAGCAGCCATTTCCCATAGCGGGAGTATCCATTTAAAACCCAACAACTCCCTGAACCATGAGATAATTGAAACAGTACCAAAGCTGGCATGAATAACAAGGCATGTACTATCTTTCTTGGAAAGTGGTGGGGGCTGGCAGTGAAAATAACTTCAAATACATCCCAGAAAAAATAAATTTTATTTCAACTGATAGACATTATTCAATTACAATAAGAAGATAATGATGAAATGTTACCCAAACTAAGGCTTTCTAACTAGAAGAATTAACTTAGCTTGCTGAAGTTTGCAGGTGGCCTGATATCATCTGTCTCTAACCTTTAAATTGTATGGTTTTAACATGAAACAAACTTTAAAGATTTTGTTATTATATCTTTGCTTATATTTTTAGCATTAAAATTAAGATTTAAGTGTCTCAATGAAATGTGTTTCAAATTAAAAGAAATATTATCTAACAGAAAAATATTCTAACAAGACTTTCAGGGTATCTGTCAAAAAGGAAGTTAATTTTGTTCCTAAATTCAGTTAATACTAACAAAGAATGAATTACAAGTGTGTTGTCACTTTTCTCTCACACCATCCTGCCCTAATATCCTGAATTTCCAGGGCCAGGTGATTGTCTAAAGAAGTTGTCAAAGACCAAATTTCTTCCATAGGTCTTTCTGTTATGCTTAGATTCTGACTTTCATCGTCCTGTCCTGGTGCTAAAATTGCTGCTTCTGGTCAAGAGGAAGAGGAAAAAGGTCAAAAGGAGAGGGAAGACAGGAAAGTGACCATTTTTAATAAGCGCTTCAAGAAAATCAGGGTTTGGCTAGCAAAGAAGAAATATATTAAATCTTATAAGAAACAAAATTGAGTTATCTGTTATCAAGAGAAATAAGACAACAGGAATTCCATGTCTTTTAGAATTTTCAACTGGATCCATGACATATAACACAGGGACTGCAATACTAGCACTTAATATTTATTTATTAAAGAAACTGTTGCAGAAAATTTGGGGGAGGGAATATAAAGCATTCAGCAACATTGCTAAAAGCTTTTTTTTAGTCAAAGATGAAATAAGAAAGTTAAATAAATGGTGAATAATGATGGTTAATTAAACTTCATCCATTTATTTTCTTTATGTTAATTTCTCATTATAAGGGATAATCAGAATTCACTTATAAAAAACAATGCAGTTACCTATATTGTTTATAGAAATAAAAGATGATAGAACATTTCTATTATGATTAATTATTAGAAAACCACATTTTTTTCTTATAAATTTAAAATAATGATGAGATATGAGCAAGATTTTTTTTTACTTTTTAAAAAATGTTCACTTCTTTGTTCTTATTGAATTCCTAAAGAGGGATACATGTTATGATAAACTGCATTGCTATTCATGTATTCTTTTCTCTTCCATTTTCTATCTCCTCATCCCTTCAAAAAGGCAGCATATTTTTTGAGCTTATAATGCTACTGATATTCGGTGTTAATGCAGCCTTCAAGAAGCAATATGAAATCAACTTAATATAAGAATGTGTTATGAATCACTTCTTTAATTGGAGATTTTACAAAGAATGCTGATGCAATGGAAAGGATGAACTTAGAATATTTGCAAATAGGGATAATATTGACATACTAAGAAGGTATAGTAGAGTATAAAACTTATAGCTGCTGACTGACATAATTAGAATATAACTGCTTCCATAATTTTTTGGTCAGGTAAATCAACTCTTCTTAAATATGATGCTCATTTATCAAAAGAGAAAAATAGTTTACCCTCATAAGTAAAAACTAATTGTCAACATATTTAAGGTAACATTTGTGGATGTGAATATATAATTATAAACTCTCTTGCATTATTAAAAAAATGGCAAAACTGTCTTCTCAAAACCCTTTTTTTAAAGTCAAGTTTTCAAGCCAATAATAGAAAAACAACATAAGCTTTGTCACTGAAATGTTATCTATTATAATATCCATTTAGTAACATCAAACAAAATGTCTATGTTTATTTTAATAGGCTAACATTTATTATTCAGAATGTTTGCAATAGTGTTTGCATTATGATGCTGAGGATTAGTCATATAAAATGTTGGTAAAATCTAGGGTATAAATTATAATTACACAATTTTTTTTACAAATTTTATGCTCATGTTGGGCACATAAGGACACCAAAAAAACAATAATTACAAGGAAGCATTTTTTTTTGCTCCCATGAATGGTAGTTATTATAAAACAGCAACTATATTTTAGCTTTTGGATATTTATAATACACAACAGGCAAAACAAATTGTATACACACATGCATACACATACACATAATAGGCTAAAAATATTCTACACACTTCAGAGAAATACCCGAATAGAAGAACTTGATTATTCTTCATATATGTAAAGGAGAATCCTCTGACATGAACTGAGACATAAAACTGATAGTTTCCCAGAAAGAGAGTATAGCAGAAAGAGGTTCGTTTCTGTGGGGCTAGGAGACAGTCTGTGGTACAGAAAGGAAATTCCTGCATGAGGGCAAGATAAGCTACCAAAATAAGATTATGATTTTTTAAATTCTGTTTTGTTTTGCTAAAATAAATTAGTGTTACAAGGATGGATCATTACAAGGTGGTTTTGAAGATTTTAGGATAGCATGATCTTTTAATGGCATGGTTTAGTAAATTTTATATGTAGAAGTTACATTGTGTAGGAGAATGTGTCCCCTTTTTAAGTGGCAGAATTCTTGGAGAAGTGAACTCTGAGGAACTGCTTGCTTGACATTTGGAAATTTGGGAGGTGAAATGAACTGAAGCCTGGGTTAAAGCATTACAAATGCCGCAACTTAACAAAGTGGTCTGGCTTTGGGAGTATGTACTCAACACAGGTTATTTCTTTTTTAATTGTCTTAAGAAGATTTACTCATTGCTTTTAACCCAAAATATTGTCATTTCTAAAGAGCCTAACTCAATTAAAATTATTTCCTCTGATTATTAGCAAACAGCAGTTTCTTCTTTGGCTGAATCCATTGCACTTAAAATCTAGCTGATTTTTGCCATTTTGTTTTGGAAATTCATTAACCACAGTTTATATAAAGAAGTCCCTGTTGCTTTCTACTTTGGAACATGTCTCATAGAGTTTTCTATATAATATGCAGCTTAATTACAAATTAATGCTTATAAATTGAAACACCTGCCCTTATGACTTTTTATTTGGATCTCATGTTTGAAAAGTGTTATCTCTATTTAAATTGTCTAATCACTGTGGCAGGTCTGTTACAGTTAGCATCCGCATAGGCTACTTGTACTGCTTCAGCTACTTTTGGCATTATTGTGATCCCTTTGAGTTGTCACCTGGGCACCCCAGAGTAAATTCCATGAATGCCACATGGCCTATATATTAAGTCCCAAACTTACTATTGAAAGTCTATTCACGTATTTTCACATAATACAGAAGAAGCAGTCACAAACATTTATTTTATGTGTTCCACTCATTTGGGATATCTACTATATTGTTTTGCTTATTTACCTTCTTATTTAACAATATGTGTCTATGTAAATGATTGAATATTTGTGTGTGTGTGTGAGAGAGAGAGAGAGAGAGAGAGAGAGAGACAGAGAGAGAGACAGAGAAAAGGACATCTTTCTAACTAGATTATAAACTCCTCAATAGCAGATAAGTACTGTATGTCTACACCCTTCAAAACAATATCAGTGGATAGAATTTTTAAAAAATGATGTACTAGTTGACAGTAAGCTGAGTGATGGGATCTGAAACACAATATGGGATTTTGAAATTAATGCACAGCATTATTATTTCTGTTCTCTAAACCTCTGGTACACACATACACAGACATTTTCATTATTTAATTACTCACTAAAGCATAATTCATGCTTACTAATGTACAGCATACTTGAATTCCACATATAAATGTCCACATTTAGACAGAGGACCACATTATGGCTACTAGCATTGGAATTCTGTTATTCTCATGCCTTATTCAGAATTGAACAACAAATTCTTGTTGAATAAATATTTTGGATAACTGAATTATACTTGAGAAAAAGATGTAAGAGATTCATCATGTTGAGTTGACTTGATGTCATTGGTGAAAACAGTTCACAGTCATAAAAAGACATCAGTGACAGCTCTATTTGTTGGCTAAGTAGAGTAACAGTCTTCACCATTTGCCATTGGAGAAGGCAACACTCCCTAGGATTACCAGGTTTGCATAGTTTAACTCTTCCTAACAAAAAACCATATTGCCTTACAAATGAGTAAAACAGACACTGTTTTATGGATATGTTAGTAAAATTATTGAACATGTAAATCCCTATATATATTTCACTTCCTTATTAGTGGTAGCAAATTGTCTGTAACCTCAAAAAATTAGTGTATTACATCAAAGCTTGACTACACAGCAATTAAAGACAACTGCATAAATAAATATTATTGCATTTTGAACACTAGGTTTTCCTTAAAGTGCTATTATATTGATTCTGTGATCACTC
This sequence comes from Tarsius wallacei, assembly GCA_963574415.1. Taxonomy (NCBI): domain Eukaryota; kingdom Metazoa; phylum Chordata; class Mammalia; order Primates; family Tarsiidae; genus Tarsius; species Tarsius wallacei. The sequence continues at coordinate 24,226 of CAUYQG010283069.1, read as the reverse complement.
TACTGTCATGGTAACCATGATGTTTTTCATGTTAATAATTGCTTTGGAATTCATTTTTCAGTAGACCTTGAAAGACCTCTTCTGAAGCTTTGTGTTTCTTTAGCACATGCCACAGTAATAGTAAAATTTAGAATCGTGGTATAGTCAAGATGTTTTATTCCTATATTCTTTTATTCTGTCAGGCTTTTACCAAGCGATTAAACAATAATAATGAATAAAACACAGATTCTTTTGATTTTAATTGTCTGTTGGTATAGAATATATAGGTTATGTAGAGGAATAATAGAGTCTGAAGAGCATTTATATCAAATTTTTATTACTTTAGGTTAGAGAATGACTTTGAGGAGGTAAAATTGGAGACTAAGAATTTAAACAGTTCAAGTGAGAGCTGGGAAAGATTGGGACTAGACTGGAGATAAGGAAGGTGTAGGAATAAAAAGGAAGGAGTTGTTTTGGAACTCTCAGCACACAAAATGAACAAGATGTGATGACTGAATAGGAGGCAGAATGGGATAAGTGGAAGACACTAGACTGACTGTGGTGTCTGGTGAGTTGGCTGAGTGAACAATGGTTGTGTTACTGGAGATTAGGAAAAGAGGAGTAGCACATATAGTGAGGGAAAGATAGTAAATTCAGTTTTGGAATGTCAGGGTTGAAATGCCTGTGATATCCAATTATTTTTGCTCATCAGGTAGTTGGAATGAATCTTTAGTTCAGGGCAAGAGTCAGGGTAGGGAATAGAGATTTGGGGGCCAGCAGCAGACAAGTGGTAGTGTAAGACATAAAAATAGATGAAATTAAGGGACAACCCCTTCAGGTTCCCTCCCACTGTGGAAACTTTTCTGTCCTCAATAAATCTTGCTTTTTCACTTAAAAAGAAATAGATGAAATTCTTCAAGTAGTAAGTAGAATGAAGTCATAAGAATTGTGGATTAAAAATGCCAACCTTTGAGGGGCAGGCACAGCATAACCTGAAACAATAGACAAGACCAGAAGTTCTCAGTGCCTGAGAAGTGAAGAGTCAACAGTTTCAAAAGTGAATATTTAAGTCAGAAGTGTTGGCATATGCTTCTAGTCTTGGTCACTATGGAGGATCACTTCAGCCCAGGAGTTTAAGAATAGTCTGGGCAATATAGCAAAATCCAGCTTCTGAAAACAAAAACTAGTGAGTAGTACACCCAGCACTCAGATTTTGGTTTTAAATATTATTCTCTGATAAAAAGAACAAGAGATCCTTGCAAAAATGGCTGGTGCTAAGGCTGGGACAGGGAAAACACAGGATAATCCTGGAATATTTTGTAGTACCAAAAAGTAAGAAACTGCTAAAAAAAAAAAAAAGAAAGAAAGAAAGAAAAAGAAACTAAACAAACAAATAAAAAATGAATAATCTGATTTAAAAATGGGCAAGCCGGGCTCGGTGGCTCAGCCTGTAATCCCTCGCCTTGGGAGGCTGAGGTGAGTGGATTGCCTGAGCCCGCGGGTTCGAGACCCGCCTGGGCAAATTGGCGAGACCACATCTCTACAATAAATCAAAAAATTAGCCAGGCGTGGTAGCACGTGCCTGTAGTTCCAGCTACATGGAAGGCTGAGGCGGAAGGATCGCGGAGCCCAGCAGGTCGAGGCTGCGGTGACCGGGAGCGGCCACTGCACTCCAGTCTGGGCAACAGAGTGAGACTCCAACTCAAAAAATAAAAAAAATAAAAAATAAAAATAAAAATGGGCAAATGAGCTGCACAGCCATCTCTCAAAAGAAGACATACAAATGGCCATCAGGAATATGAAAAAATGCTCACCATCACTAATCATCAGAAAAATGCAAATCAAAATCACAATGAGATATAACCTCACATGTGTTAGAAAGAATATAACAAAAAAAAACTAATATTGGCAAGAGTGTGGAGCAAAGGAAACCCTGGTGCAGTTTTAGTGGAAATGTAAATTAGTGCAGTCATTATGGAAAACAGTATGGAGTTTCTTCAAAAAATGAAACATAGAACTGCCATATGATCCAACAAATGCTGTAAAGGTATGGGTCAAGGGTATGGTCTTTTATTGATGAAGGGAATGCAAAAAATAATTTTAAAATGTATATCCATGCAAAATCTGTATGTGAAAGTTTATAGCAGCTTTATTCATAATTGCCAAAAGTTGAAAGAAACCAAGGTGCTTTTCAATAAGTGAATGGAACATATGATAGAAAACTGCTCAGCCAAAAAAAAAAAAAGAGGAAAACACAACACTATTCATTCACACAATGACATAAATGAATTTTAAATGCATTTTAAATGCAGTGGGCTACATGAAAAAAATGGACTGAAAATGCTGTATACTGAATTATTCCATGTACAAGACATTCTAGAAAAGACAAAAACATAATAAGGATAGAAAACAGAAATTAACTAGGGAAAGCACAAGATATTCTTTAGAGTGATGGAAGTAACCCATACAATACTAGAGTCACAAATACACAATTCTATGTATTTACCAAAACTCATAGAGCTTACAGCACAAAGAGCAAAGCTTAATGTATGAAAAATTTAAAAAATCAACTAGGAGGTCAAGAATTCAGGGCATAAAATGTAGATTGTGATATGCTTAGTTATTTACATAAAAGAGTAGGGTATAAAACGAGCAAATAAAAGTAAATTTACAGTGGAAAAACCTGGCAGCCATCATATTTACAAAGGGACCAAAGTTAACATTACCAGTAACAGGATAAATATGTTTCTCTGTGCCTTAAATTTTTCTGTGTTTCCTGATGCACTGAGAAGGACACAATGCCACTTCTGTAGTACTCATGGCCAAAATATATAATATGAATCTAAGCATAAGAAAATAGAAAAATGATTGAGGGACATTCTATAGAACAACTGAGTTAAATTCTTTAAAAAAGTCAACAGGTACCCCATAAATATATATACAAATATGTACCCATAAAGTTAAAAATAAAAAAAGAAATTTTAAGAGTCAAGATTGCCGGGCTCGGTTGCTCAATCTGTAATCCCGCGCTTTGGGAGGCCGAGGTGAGTGGAGTGCCTGAGCCTGCGGGTTTGAGACCCGCCTGGGCAACTTGGTGAGACCTCATCTCTACAATAAATCAAAAAATTAGACGAGTGTGGTAGCATGTGCCTGTGGTTCCAGCTACTTGGAAGTCTGAGCAGAAGGATCGCCGGAGCCCAGCAGGTTGAGGCTGCGGTGGCCGGGAGTGTGCCACTGCATTCCAGTCTGGGCGACAGAGTGACACTTCAACTCAAAAAAAAAAAAAAAAGAAAAAAAAAAAAAGAGTCAAGATTGTGAAAGCAATGAAAGACTAAAAAACTGTTTAAAGGAGACTAAAGAGCCATGACAGATAAATGAAATATATGATACTGGACTAGATCTTGAACTGGAAAAAAAAAATCTATAAAAGACACTATTGGAACAATTAAAATTTTAATAGAGTCTATAGATTGGAGCACAAGCATTAGTACTTTTTATAGCTCCCAGTAGATTTCCATGTGCAGCCAAGTTCAAGAACCAGTGGAGTCCTTCTGGTTTTCATTTAGAATTCACCGCAGGTCCAATTAGAACAGAAATTTCCTAACTTCACATAAAGTGTCTCAGGATCTTTAGGAAGCTCTGAAGACAGAGAGTTTATAAAGATGACGTGATATGAACCTAACGTTGGTATGCTTTTATGGTAATTAATAGGATTAATGATTATGTAACTACATTAAAAGAATTGCAGATGACTTTATGTAAATAATTAATTTTCTAATCACACACACACACACACACACACAAATCAAGTGAAGTCAAAGTGACACAAAAGTCAACTCAAAGAACTCTCAATGGCTAAAGCAGGAAAATAAAGTAGCATTGGATTATAAATGATTGAATATATAAATAATAGGAGAATTAACAAATCTCCCATAAAGATTAATTCCCAATAATTTATGTAGCTACTCCGCTCTCAAGAAGGGAGAGCAAAAATCCTACTTGAGAGCAGGCTGCATGTAGAGTCTTTCTTTCATAGCATGTAGTTTGGAAAAAGGGGGAAAATGTAACTGCAATGGAGAAACCTTGCAAACACTAACTCAGACAGATGATCAAGGCTAACGTTAATAGTGATAAGTCTTATTAATAGCATGTATCCTTGTTATGATATGATGGGAATGGCATTTTGCCTGTGATTTTCCTCCCCCAAAACCTTTAACCAAGACTAACCATGAGAAAATTTTATTTGGGCTACATTGTATGTTTCTAACTAGTTCTCCTCAATACTCTGAATGTCATTTTTTAAAAAGTCAGTAACAAGGAACGAATTAACAGTGGCAACACATTTAATGTAATTTGAAGAGTACATAGCAATAAGCAAATGCTCAATAAGTATGAATTTCTTTTCTTGTCCTCTCATTTTCCTCCTTTCCCTTCTTCTTATGACAATTTAACAAATAGATATCTCTCCTGTGTAATTAGCATGTGCATAAGTCTGAAGTCTTTCCAAATATTTCTCTTAACTATGTCTATATAGTCCTCTCCCAGCACATATTTAGCTATTCTTTTCATATCTCTACTATAGATTAATTTAGGACAACTGAAAAATGCTAGCTCATCTTTAACAACAAATCTGAGACAGTCTCTAATAGAACAATTTCTTATAACTTCTAAGGAGTACAGATAAATCAAAGTGATTGAGAATGCTTACAGCCTTAGAATTGTCTCACCCATGAGACTTGGGATGTAGCAGAGATTAACTCCTGACCTTATATAGAGTGATCCTTTCTGAATTTCTTGGACAAAATCTTTTTAGCTATAATCTCTCCCTAAAGATCACCCTTACCTTTTAAGAAGTGATTATTCCAGGAAAATAAATACAGGGAGCTGAGGTCAGCTATCTATCTTGTAAGATACTTGACTAGAGCAAAGGTCTTGGTATCTTATGGTATGGAAGTCCCGAGAAGCAGGGAAAATGTGCCCTGAGCATCCCTTTCTCTCCTCTGTTTTCCCTCTTAGTGCTTATAGATCAGTTGCTTTTTGTGCCTGTCCATGGAATAACCAAAATCTCTCACTGAATCTTAACATGCAGATGTACACTTTTTAAATTGGTCCCACAGATTCTACGCCCTTTCCCTATTAACAGCAAAAGTAACTTTCTTTGGTTACATTCTTTTATTTTTATTTTTTATTTATCTGTAGTGTTAACAATTCTTCTGCTAAGAAACATATCTTTAGATTTAGCAAGATGATTCTACAAATAGCAGCATAACTAAAAGGGATAGTTTTAAAGATAGGAATTTGGGGTTATTAGTTGTTTAATAAGAGTGTCCATTTCATGTTTGTATTGCAAATTTTCAACTCTCAGTCAGAGTAAAAATGTAGCTTCTGGATAAGCTGCTAGTATGCCTATGTAGGCCACACATCTGAAAAATTGTATGTATAGATGGGTGTGTGTATAAAAAATTCCTGCTCACTATGTAGAGTTATTGATGACTTTGACAGTTGCAAAAAACCAAAAGCAATGGAATTCAAATCCTATGTGCATGTGTACAAAATTCCTGCTCATTGTTCAGTGTTATTGAATGAAAAACTTTAAGACAACTGTTAGAAACCAAAAGCAATGGAATTCAAATCTTAAACATTTTTAATATCATGCAGAGATATATTGAAATTTTTGGTAAAATTTTTTGTAAACAATGTAGATCATTTAAATAACTTATGATGAAAATTCTTTCCATTTGCAAGGCTTGCTCATAGTTTATAGATTATAATTATGAATGAATAAAAGTAGGTACTGTAGCCTACTATGAACATAATATTGAAATTGCAAGTCATTTAGTCAATAGAGCACAATCACTAAACATAAAGTATACAATACATCCCATTAGAGCCCACAAGTTCAAAGTCATCTCTAGATAACTAGGTCATTCAGAATAAAAGGTACTTATATTAATTAGAAGGATAAAGAGAAAGTGTCTGCAACTAAAAGACAGGGAAAAAACGGCTTAAATGTGATGAAAGTTTTCTTTCCCTTTATGTAAGTCAGACATGTCTAGGATGGTGAGCATATCTGCCTCACAGGATCACTGTGAGTCACAGGTTCTTTTTCTCTATTTGGTCTGAGTATTCATAGGCGTTTTTAGTCTCCTGGGTCTAAGCTTCATTCCTGACATTTCTGCATTTCAGCTGAGAGGAAGAGAAAGTGACAGGAAGATGTCCTGGGCAAGCAATTTCCTTTTAAGCATTTGAGGCAGAAATCACACACATCCTTTGTGCTCACATCCCGATGAAGACAACCTGATCACATGGCCACAGTGTAAATGCTGAACTTATAAACTTTGCTTTATAAGATGAAAAGTTGATTTGCAGCCTTTGGCTAAGAAACCGAATGCAATGAGCGTGATAGTACCTCTAACTCATCATGGATTGCTTTTTTGGGGGGGAAGGGGGAGTAAATAAACTAAATAAAATTATCTCTCCTTATGCAGGGCATGTAGGGATCATTAACTAAATATCAGCCTTCTTTTCTTCTCCAGATAATTCATTCAGCTCTAGTGAGCTAGGATTTCTTTGGCAAATTGAGGATTGTTGATATCTGCCGGAGATATAAAGACTCAAAATCCCTTGGAGACCAAAAAGAACAATGCTACTAAGTAAGTCAGGACTGATAAGCAAATAATTCACTAAGAGACAATAATTTTCTGTTTCAAAAAACAAAACAAAAACAAAAACATTGTACCCTGCACAGTACTTGGTACTAGTCTCTAAATTGAAGAGAAATTGGATTTGTTATCCGTCAAAAAACTATTTTGGCACATTGGATTTTCTGTATCATTAGTGTGAAGTTTATCATATACACTTTGGTCTTGTAATATTTATACTTGTGTCTTATTTCCACATCTAAGTGATGAACTAGTTGCAAAGCAGGATGTGGCTTACGGCTCTTTCGAGGCTTAGGTACATGATAGACTCTGAACAGAACTTTTAAAATATCCAATTCTTGTTTTATTTTTTCTTATTATAATTTTTTCTGTTCTTGTCTAGACAAATGTATAAGCTTTTGTAGTTAGGAAAATATAGCATCAAAAAATTAAACAATATTAGTTTAAGAATTGTCATAGCTGGCCGGGCTCAGTGGCTCAACTTGTAATACCAGCGCTTTGGAAGGTCTAGGTGAGTGGATTGCCCGAGCCCGTGGGTTCAAGACCCACCTGGCGACTTGGCGAAAGCTCATCTCTACAATAAATCAAAAATTAGCTGGGCATGGTAGCGTGCGCCTGTAGTTCCAGCTACTTGGAAGACTGAGGCGGAAGAATCGCTGGAGCCCAGTGGGTCGAGGCTGTGGTGGCCTCGAGTGGCCACTGCACTCCAGTCTGGGTGACAGAGAGTGAGACTCCAACTCAAAAAGAAAAAAAAATTATAGCTAAACATAAAATGAATTAAAATATCTACCATCAGAAGCCTTCCATCTAGAGGTGTTCTAAAATGTATTGATAATTATCCTGCAGATTCCACAAACCTCTTCAAATGTAAGAAAGGTAAGGAAAGTGATATCTAGGAAATTAATGATGTTTTTGACAAATAATGTTTGGTTAGAAATCTCCGTGGGGCCTCCAGAATGTTAGGTTAGACCTGCTGTGGGTAAGGGTGTGAAATCTGGTGTCGTGTGAAAGATGTAAAGAATTGCATGAAAATTAGATTTGGACAATATAGTTTATTTAGAAAGTAAATTAGGGAGAGAGAGAGAGGAGATTCACCTCCCCAAGGTAGGGGAGAGGGCCAAATCTAGGAAACACAGTGGCCATAGTGCCAAGAACACATGGTCTAGCCAGTGCTTAGCAAAACAATGATGACTGCTGTTTGAAGATGAATGTCTTTTAAACCTTCCCTTTGCTGGGGGCAGTTTGTTAAAGTGATTGGATGGTGGTCTGCTCTATGTCATCTTGGGGCGCAGGTAAGCACAGGTACTGATGTCACCATGATGGGCAGCAGGCAGATGGGTGGGTTAGTCACATGATTGCTGCCATGTTGATGGGGTCTGTGTCATGAAGGTCTGATTAGGTTAACTTGTTTCTTATGCAAATACTTGGTATAGAAAAGCTAATTAGTACAAAACAAGATTTGAAGGGGTTGTAAAACAATTATCAATAGCTACCTCTGAGAAACTGGTTCTGTCCTTGGCTAGTGATTAGAGGGTAAGTTAAAGTGAACTGCTAGAAAAACAACAAAGCTAGCCAGGCTCAATGACTCAGTCTGTAATCCCGTGCCTTGGGAAGCTGATGTGAGTGGATTGCCTGAGCCTGCGGGTTCGAGACCTGCCTGGGCAACTTGGTGAGACCTCATTTCTACAATAAATCAAAAAATTAGCTGGGCGTGGTGGTGCGTGCCTGTAGTTCCAGCTACTTGGAAGGCTGAGGCAGAAGGATCACCAGAGACTGGCAGGTGGAGACTGTGGTGGCCGGGGGCATGCCACTGCACTCCAGTCTAGGCGAAAGAGTGAGATTCCAACTCAAAAAAACAAAACAAAACAAAGCTAAGCAATGTTAAAATGACTGCTTATTGAATATATTGACTCTATCTTATGACCTTTCAAATAATAAAAACCAGAAAAAAATGAAGACTAAGATTTCCCACATAATGACAATTACTAACTGGTATCATACCTGCTATGCCCAAGCATTGTCCCTAAAACAATTACCGAAGGGTCTTTGTTAAACATTCCCATTTTGGAGGTGAGAATGTTGAGGCAAGAAAGTCAAATTTGCTCTCCAGGGACATAAGAATTTGAACTCAAGTTGTTCTGGCTTCAAACCTTGTTGATAACTGCTGTGCTAGCTTGCTTCTAGTTTAAATTCTAGCTCCATTTAAGGAAGGATCTACTCTGGCCAGCCCTCATATGCAGCTTGTATAATGTTGTCATACTCATGCTGACTACTGTTTGTTGAGCACTACCATCCTCTGACAGCTGCACTAATGTAAATGTTTGAGGATTCATGGGTTCTGATACTCTCAGTCCTCCCTATGTAGATGTGGTTAAACATTGAAGTTGGCAACAGGAGATGGGCAAAAATAAGGTTAGGTTGAAACTGATTAATTTGACAAGGCAGAGAGTAACTCTAGGATAAGAAGAATAAATTCAGAAAAAAGAGGGAGGAGTGGAACTGTGGAATGAGGAGCCATCAGGAAATGGGCGGGGGGAGTTTGCAGTTGAGATTTTAGGGGATAATTTCAAGGTTGTGCTCTCAGATGAAGGGCAGGGCTACCATACTCTTTTTCCTTTAAGGTTCCCAAACTCTACATCTCAGGAGACCCTGTGCTTTAAAGGACTTCACTGATCAGAGGCACACAACATTATTAAAATATAATGAAACATTTGGAAAAAATAGAATAATCATGAACCACTCATACAACCAATCAAACATTACCTTGTTTGTGTGGAATCTACTGTATGAGATATGAAAGAGATTGCTTGTATCTATATTATTGCAGTTAATTATCTTGTATTAGATAGGATAGTTCCATATTCTAGTAACTTGGAATAACTGTATTATAAAATGTGCTAGGTAATGTTGCACATTTACCTGGTGCTTGCTTGACATTTTCCTCTAATACTGTTTAAGTGCTCATAGATTTATCACTTATCACATATAAAAGAAATGCTCTGTTTTATAATTTGGATTTCAGCTTTACCTCCTACATGTTTCATATCATTGAATATGTGTCAATGTGACATATCGCAATAAGCTTGTTGCTAGTAAAATAGACATGTTTTCCTTTGCGATTCCGCAAACAAGAGGAAAAGCCCCCCCCACCTTAAATATTTGTTTTGTTGTCAAGTGCTATAAAAGATGCCCATGATCTGCTATTACATAAATCCTTAGGGACATTATAGTCAATATAGGAAGAGAACAAATTCTAAGAATGCAGTTATTACTGTCTAAACATTTCAAAAAAATATGGCTGAAACAGGTGTTTTATGTTTAGTCAATAAAATTACAATAGTAAGCTTAATGTGATCAGAAAATGAATTACCTCTCACATTTCTTTCTGTATTCTTTGATTAAGACCAGCATTGGGGACATGAAGCATAGTAATAACCTTTGAGAGAGTCATTGGAAGCCAATACACCCAGACATCATGATGGATGATCCAGAATCATGACTAAAGATGTAACCAGCATTAAGTGAATAGTATTAGGGAATTGTAGAGACAAGAAGGCATATATTGTTTCAGTATAAACAGGTTCCAGAGAGCCATAGCATTGTAAGTAAGAATAGTGAAAAGTAGTTTAGATACTTTTCTCTCATGGGAGAAAATAATAAATTATCTAGTAGTTACACATTTGACAACTGAGAATAGAAAGAGATGTTTCTGGACATAGATTGGTAACCGGACACCACAAAAAAGTCCTCACATGCACTGATTAGCAATAAAAAAATGTCATTCCCTCTCTCCATCCACTAGTCTAGATTGGCATTGATATACAGTAACACTTAAAATCGGCCCATGAATTTTGTATTACACATTTTGAATAAAATGTTTATATTTGCAGAGACTCACCAGAAATATTTTTCCAGGGGCCTGTATACCCCTCAGGAGACACTGCCCTTTTGAGTGCTTGAGATAAGAGATTTTAAGTTTTGATTGCATATTATAAAATATATTCCTTTTGGTACCTCTTCAAGAAACATTGGTTATGATTTATAATGTTCTGCATGTTACACTGATAGTTCTTGTACAAGTAATACCAGTTTTATGATTGAAAAATTTCAGAGGAAAAAGTGATTTTCTAGAGATTACTCAGAAATAAAGAATGAAACTGATGCTTGAGCCAGGATATATCTGACTCCAAAAGTCATTCTCCACATCACACATCTTCATTGTCCTCCAATGAATAAGTAATTCAGGTTGTCCAATTTTGGTGATAGTAACCTTCTGCTTTATCATATAAAAACAATCTTACATTAATTTGATTGCTTAGATATTCCCCACTAATATAGAACAAAATCACTAGGATTATTAGGTCAGATATTCTCTGCAATTATCTAGCAAATCAATAAAGATTTGCTTACTGTAAGTCTGACTGGGTACACATGTCTTTTAGAATCTGACCATCATCTTGCAATGAATGACATAACTAAGTCTCTCTGTGCTAATATTGAGGACGAGTGTTTGGATCCATTTCCCTTCTGTTAAGTTTCTGATTCCTTAGGCAACTCTTAACTCTATAAGCTTTCTTTCACGCAACTCTGACTATATGACCATCTACTATCTTTTTATCACTTTAATTTTAGCATAAGCAGGATGTACAAGAGTCTCTTGCTCATATGTGATTTAATAAATATATGGTGAATGGATAACTAAATGAATAAACGAATTTGTTAAGCTATATAACTGTCTGAAAAATTTTGAATCACGACTCCAATACATAATAGAGATCATATCGATCTCTACTATGATCATAGAAATCTACAGAAATATCAATCTTTATGATGGTTTATTTATAAAAAATATTTGTATTAAGTATGTTAAAACTTGATTAAATAATGCAAAATAAAAATTATGCATTCTAAATTATGCTAGAAAAGGAATATATTTTTTAATTGAATTAGGTTTATTTCAGACAGACCAGCTTTTGGGACAGAGGATCTAGCTTTCATATGTTAGTGAACTATATTACTTTGGAAAGATGTTTGTGGGTAAGTCTGGGAGAAAAGCTAAAACTTTAGTTGATCCAGATTGTAGGCTGATCAATGAGAAAACACAATGAGCTTCCAGCAAGCTGCACATTGTTTCTACCATGTATTGATGATCTAATTTATAATGATAATAAAAAAAAGATTGTCCTTGTTCTTAATAATGGTTGTATTCATCCTAGAATGAGGAGTGGTATAGAATGAATCAACTCTGTGCAGGGGTTTACGGTTAGAAGTTGGTTGAATAAAATACATGGTCTTCTCAGTCTTGATCTCTTTAGAAATCTCTTTAGCCACACTGGTCAAATTGAGAGGCAACTTGACACCCCCTACAGATAATATTCTTAGGTCCTTTAAAAGCATTCTATCTTATTACAATGCATCCTATATGTGGAACAGAATTATTATTACCACTCATTAGTCACTCACATAAAATGTTCAACGAATGAGTTGGTTAAATGATGGATAAAGGATTTTGCCACTGGCTTTGTAATGGTTACTTTATTGATTTCTTCATACTATGCAACTTTTAGAATATTAATTATCTAACATGCTTAGCAAGATGCCTAATGAAAATGATAAAAATTCTCTATCATTTTGCTTTTCTAATTACTTGAAATTATTTTGATACACGTACTATCTCACTTTGTACATTTCTTCATATATTATGAACGTCAAATATATAATCAAGAAGTCAAAAATAATTTCTAGGTAGAGACAGTGTTCTTGCAATGTTAAATATTGGTTGTGAAAGAATTATTTACATCACCAAATTTAATGCCATCCTGATAATAGAAACGTGCTTTCGCAGTTAACTGGTGTTTAGAAAATATAATTAAAAACCATGCGCTCTCCCAATTCAAAAAATATCTAGTAGAGAAAGAACACAGTTTTATAATTAAATAAGCATTAATCCAGAATGTGATGCACATCTCAGATGATCTGCTAAGTGGTTGCAAAGACAGAAAAAAACCTCACCCTTTTATATAGCGAAGCCCCCATGTAAAACTTGATAGCATAATTTGTCACACGTAGTTCATCTTAGATTCCCCTGATAATTGAAGTTCCCATCTATGTTTCCTAATCAGCGTCATTCAGAAGAAAAACAATTTTCTCAAATCTTTATGACAGAGGTGATTTTGCAACTTGGAGTAAGGTGCCCACTGGAGTTAGACTCCAGCTCTTTCACAGAAACTGAGTAGATAGGGACGCTATCTCCCTTGATATATACATGACGAAGAGATGGCTCCCAGGTCCTTGAGAAAGGCATTCCTGGGTCATAAAGCTGACAAAAGGCCTATCTAGTTTCAAGAGGATTTATATACATTTCAAAGGGAACAGAAAGTACTTACACGTTTCCTAAAGTAAATTCTCTAAGAAAATGGAGGAGAGGGAAATCTCTTCCCTTACTTTCAACAGGGAAATGAGAATTTTTTTTAAAGAATCAGATTTATTGTGGTATAATTTGCATCAAATACAATTTATTCATTTTAAATGTACAGCTTAATGAATTTTGGCAATGTATATAGTCAGCTAAACATCCCCACAATGGAAATATAGACTATTTCTATAACTCAAAGTGTCCCCTCTGCAGTCACCTCTTCCGCTCTCTCCCACTTCCTGCCCTTGGCAGTTTAGCCTACTTCAGGTCTTTCTTTTTTTTTTTTCATTTTTACAGAAGTATAACTTACAAATAAAAATTGAATAATTTAAGGTGCACAACTTGATGTGGTATAAGTCTGCATTGTGAAATGATCACCACAATCAGCCTAATTAACACATTTATTACCTTACATAGTTACCATTGTGTGTGTGTGTGTGTTTGTGTCTGTGCTAATCTTCTTACTTTTAACTTATTTGTTTTTACAAATAAATTAGTTTTTACACTGGTCATATGTTGTTTTCTTTCAGAATTACCTTGCAGATGGCAATACTTTTAGAGAAAAATGAATGTCATGATTTCTTTATTGAAATTCCTCATTTCTTTGTTTCTGTTGACAAAATATGCCAAACTCTGCAAAATATTTAAGATGGTTTAACTGAACCAAATGTGAGTGACCCATACTCCCATGACACCAGTCCCCTGTCCCCAGGAAGTCCTGAGAATGTGTGTCTACTATTGATTAATTGTAACTTGGTTATGTGCATTTTAGGAGGACAGAAGTTACAAGAAACCATAAATCAATACATATGGGATTTACATTGATTTGGTTTGGGGGGATTAGCTGTCTTGGGGGGTAGTGCTTATAGGCTAGAGGTGGATTCAAAGAAATATTTATTGATTGGCAATTAGTTAGCAAGTGTTATCTAAGGAATTTTGAAAGCAGTAAAGGAAATGGGCTAACTTAAGGAATGACAGAGGAGTCAAGTTTCTTGATCCGTAGATGAAGCTTCTGTTTCTTAGGCAACTCTGACTCTATAAGCATCTATTGAACTTTCGGGCAACTCTGACTATATAGTCCTCTATTGTCTTTTCTTTATATCAGTTTAATTTTAGCCTAAGCAGAACATGCCAGAATGGTTTAATAAAGATAAATGAATGAATAAATGAATTTGTTAAGCTCTATAACTGTCTGAATAATTTTGAATCAATACTCTAATACATAATAGAGATCATATCAATCTCTATTATGATCTACAGAGAGAATAGGTAACTATCCTAAAAGGTGCCTAGAGTTCTCAAGAGACAGCTTTAAGCCGGGTTCAGTGGCTCAGCCTATAATCCCGCACCTTGGGTGGCTGAGGTGAGTGGAATGCCTGAGCCTGAGGGTTCGAGACCCGCCAGGGCAACTTGGCAAGACCTCATCTCTACAATAAATCAAAAAAATTAGCTGGGTGTGGTAGCATGCGCCTGTAGTTCCAGCTACTTGGAAGACTGAGGCGGAAGAATTGCCACCCAGCAGGTCGAGGCTGCGGTAGCCGGGAGTGGCCACTGCACTCCAGTCTGGGCGACAGAGTGAGACTCCAACTCAAAAAAAAAAAAAAAAAAAAAAAAGAAACAGCTTTACAGAGTCATAAAAACCCCTTAATTTTCCTTCTTTGCTATGTGATGTGATACCAGAGTCAGGTTGGAAAGTAAACCACATTATATAGTCAATAAAAATCAATTTCTCCAGGGCCCTTAACTAGGAATTTGGTAAGGTAAAGAAACAAGTTCAGAGCTTAGTTCCCATTTCTTACTAGTGTTGAATTATAATGCCTGGCAGCTTTGATATTAATAAGCTGTTGATTTGGGGGCAATTTGATTAGTTTCTGAAATATGATTTTTAAGCACAGAATATATATATATATATACATATATATTTAAAGTGAGTTTCAGGTTTCTTCAATTTTTTATATTTATTTAAATTATGTATATTTCATTATCATTTAATTATTTTTTAATTGGCAGATGTTATGTGTACTTATGTACAACATGATGGTTTGAAGTATATGTACATTGTAAAATGACTACTTCTAGCTAGTTAACATACACATTGTCTCATATAGTTATCATTTTTGTGATGAGAACACTTAACATTTACTCAATTAGCATTTTTCAAGAATACAACATACTGTTTTTAACTATAGTCACCATACTCTATAATAAATCTCTTGAACTTATTCCTCCTACCTAACTAAAATTTTGTATTCTTTGTCCAACATCTCTTCAAATGCTCTTCCCCAACTGCCCAAGTTCCTGAATAATACCTTTCTACTTTCTACTTATGGGATCAACTTTCTTGGATTCAACATGAGTTAGATCATATGGTATTTGTCTTTCTGTGACAAGTTTATTTCAATTAACATAATGTCTCTCAGATTCATCCATATTATTACAAAAGATTAGATTTCCTTCTTTTTTATGGCTGAATAGTATTTCACTGTGTATATATACCACATTTTTTCTTTATCCACTCATTTGTTGATGGACACTTAGGTTGATTCCATACCTTAGCTATTGTGAATAATGCTGCAATAAACATGGTGGCTCAGCTAGCTCTTTGACATACTGATTTCATTTTCTTTGGATATATACCCAGTAGTAGTATTGCTGAATCGTATGGTAGTTCTACTTTAATTTTTTGAGGAGCTTCCACACTGGTTTCTGTAATGACTGTACTAATTGATATTTCCACCAGAACTCTGTGTAAGCGTTCACTTCTCTCCATATCTTCACTCCAACATGTGTTATTGCCTTTTTCATAATAGCCATTCTAACAGGTATGAATTGATAGCTTATTGTGATTTTAATTTGTATTTCCCTGGTAATTAGTGATGTTCGCCATTTTTAAAAAAGTAGACATGTTGGCCAATTGTATGTCTTTTTTTGAAAAATGGCTATTCAGGTGTTTGACCCCTTTTAAAATTGTTATTTGTTTTCCTGCTATTTGGTTGTTTGACTTCTTTATATAGTTTGGATATAATCCCTCATCAGATGTGTAGGTTGCAGGCATTAAATTTTGTAGGTTGTTTCTTCATTCTGTTATTGTTTTCTTTGTTGTGCAGAAGCTTTTTATTTTGATGTATTCCGATTAGTCAGATTACTTTTGTTATCTTTGCTTTGAGATCATAGTAAAAAAAAAATGATTGCTCAGACCAGTACCAATCTTAAAGATGAAAATGTAAATGGTTAACATGTATAGAGCACTTGCTTAGGCACAATTCTAAACATTTTATGTCTAGTAATACATTTGCTAGTTGTAGTAACACATTTACCAGGTAGATACTATCATTATCATTCTTTTTTTACAGAAAGAAAGCAGAGACTTAGAGGGTTTAAGTCATTTTTCCGAGTTTACTTAGTAACTACTAGCAACCCTAGAAATTTGACTCTGAGCCTTACTTTTTAACAACTACTATGCTACACCCACCTTGCAGGGTGTTGTGATGAAGAGTTATATTTCATAATACACTTAGTGAAATTTTCAGCATATAGTAAGCACTCAGTAAATATCTACTATTGCTGTTTGGTACTTCTTACTGTTGTTATTCTAAAATTATTTTCTTCAGACTTCTAGATAATCTTTTTTCTTTTCTCCATGAATTAAAAAAAAAAGCTGTATTCAATCAGCTCTATAGGCAATATTAACAGGCAAGTGTGGAATTTTAGGATGGAGGAATTGAGTTTTTTGATATTTGCAATTAAAATAGTTAAAATAATCTAAAAAATAATTGAAATAATTGTATGTCAAACCTCTTCTACATATAGAGACTGAGTTTAGTTTGGGGACTTTCTTGTTCTAATTATTTCTTTTTTTAATTAATTAATTATGTCAACAGCTATCTAAGTAGTGCTTTCTAAATGCTAAACACCATTCTAGAGACTTTTAGCAAAATCCATGTTTTAAGGATTTGCAGAGAATTAATGAGTAATAGGAGTTCAAGGCCCAAAGAGGTTGAAGCCTATTATTAGAGTTTAATTTTAATACAAAATTGCCACGAACTACACAGAAGACTCAAAACTTCTTAAATCTGACCCTGTTGTCCTTCTCTAAGTGATTTATTCAGAGATCTGTTACTATTTTCTTGAGGCAAAATAGATTTGAATGACTGAAGGTTTTTATTAATGGTTTTCTTTTTTCCTTTCTTTCTTTTTCTTTTTTTGGCCTCAGCTAATTGTTTTAGAGTACCTCTTCATCTACAATCTTCTTGTAGTTAATATTTCAGGACTCTGTGATAAAAACCTAGCTTCCCCTAAGGAAATCCAAAATCTGCAAAAGCAAAATGTTGACCTTATAAATGGTAGAATCAAGAAGACAGGCATGGTTAAAATATTAAAAATGTGAATAATTAATCAGAAAGATAATTATGCCCTGGCAATAACATCCCTTAAGATTTCCTCATTATGCTGCTCACCTCAAGATCAATTTTTGCTACATTATCAGTGGTGAGTGGAAGTGTAAGAAGACTATTAGATAAGTGTAGCAGAATTTGGGTGGTTTGGTTTCAAATTCTAGCTTTGACTGTTAGCTGCAATATAATTGTCAACAGTTTACTCAAACTCTCTAAATCTAAGTGTTCAAATCTGGAAGATGGGTTGATATTTTTATGTATTTCAAAATTCAGTAAAATATTAATAAGGTAATGAATATAAAGAAATTATGAAATGCTAAGTGTGAGTATTAAATGAGATAATTTATGTGTTTAATAAGTCACACGATCAATATAATTCATCTGAAGTCCTACAAGCTAACATTTTTCTATCTTTTCATTTATTTCAATACATCAACCATAATTATCCTGTTGAATTAAGTCAGCTCAAAGCAAACACCTCCTCATCTTGATGTGCGAGGTCTTACCCAGTCTGCATTTTGTTCTCTCTCTGGCCTCATTTTCACTTTCTTTGATTTCTCTGTTCAGGTCTCATGAGCTCAGGACTTTCCTGCTACTCCTCAAATAGGAAAGGTATGCTTCTGCTCCAAAGCCTGTGCACTTGATGTTGTTTTTTTTGGATCACTTTTTGATCTGTTTACTGCAAAGTCTGCTCCTCACCTCCTTGAGATCTTTACTTATAGGCCATTTTGTCTTTAACACCTGTCCTAACTATTCTATTAAAAATTGTGGTTTACTTTCTAACACTTCCTAGTCTTCTTGTAGGCTTTGGTTTTTTCTGTAACACCTGCCAACATTTACTATGTATGCTATAATTTATTATTTATATTGTTTTTATTTGTCTTCCACACTAGAATATAAATACCCTGAGGACATTTTGTGTCTATTTTGCCCAATGTTGTGAGCCCATTACAAGAAGAATCTAGTATACAAAACACACTTAATAACACATTATACTATAAATTGTCTGAGCTAGAAAAAAAGTATCCATAAAATTATTAGAGTGTTCATAAGAGAAATATGGTGGTCAGAATATGTAGGAATGCATCGTGATAATGGAGACTTGAGTATACTTTAGGATGATTTGTCTAAGACAAACAAGTGGGAGAGAAATCACTTGGGAAAAACATAAAATTATCTTAGATCATCCTTGATTACCTTAGCTATTTACCAGTTATTTTAGATAACCAATAGCTAGGTATTTAAACAACAAACCAGGTAGTATAATTGGTGAAGCTAGTTTGCTATATTATATATTATACTTGTTATCTAGTACTTTATATTTTCTGTCAGCCAGAAATATCCCATGATATGTAAATACAATAAACTAATAATGTTCCTTAAAGCTCGAGATGTCTCAGTTTGAGAAATTCTTTAAGAAAGTCTTTATAAATTGACAAGTAACAAAAAGTTCTAATTTTGAATAAAACAGAAGCCACAGGACTCATGAATTCTATAGATTTTCTCTACCATGTCTATTAGTATTGAATTATAGAAAGCTTTAACATTCACAGGAAGGATTGTCTTTGCATTTGTTAAATAAAATGTGAGTCTATTTTGAGTAAGGGGAGGATGTCTTTATTTTGTGGCTTGAATGTTGTTCTGTACTATATTCTACTATGAAATACAGTTACCGATTTGTGCTTTACCCCACCTCACTTTCAGAAGTATTTATAGCCAAAGGAAAATTATGACCCATAAAAATGATATCTCTTAAACAAATATATGGTGTAAGAGAGGAAAAGAAACAACACTGAACTTTTTACTTTACTTAATTTTATTTCCTTGCTTACATCTTGGGTATTGGATGCATCAAATGAAATACTGTTATTGGTCCTAGACAGTTTCATAGCTATTAGCTATACTCTGCTTATTATTCAGTGACGTATGCTTTCTGTGGCATTGCCAAATGATTCTTACATTTGATAAAATGTATTAAATATTATATTCTTATTGAATTAGAAGTAATTACATCTGTTTCAATTACTGAGACCACATTCTGAAGTATTTGTGCATTTATTTTTATTGTAAGCTCAAGATTTTAGCTAAATAAATTAGTGATAAGCCAAGAAATGTTTATGAACAGTTTATATCATTAAGTAAAGTTTAACAAATTATTTTCAGTATTAGTTATTTTTAATCTTACGTATTAATATTCAACCTGAAAAATTTGTTTTTCATTTTGTGAATTAATCAGCTTTATAGAGTGTCCATAAAATTACTTATCCTTAATGAAAAATGCATTACATCCTTCTTTTACTATAGAACTAATCACACTATTTTGCCCTTGTTTGTGGAGATATGAATTATATCTATCATATTCTCCTATTACTGAATATTTGGCAGTGCTAAGTTCATAGTAGGTGTTCAGTAAATATTTTTAATTAATTAGTGATCTTACAAGTAACACTTTCTCACACTTTCTCTCGTTTTTTCTGAGGGAATTTCAATATTAAAAACATAAAATCAAATATATTCTTGTCTTGAAGAAATTTACAGTGGGATTATAGTCTTGAATTTTTTAAACATTTGATTTTCCTTGAGATAGTCTCAAATGTTTTTCAGTTTCCACTTCCTTGTGTTCGGATAATTAGTTCAACTCAGCACAGGCAAATCACCATGTGACTAGATTAGAAGCAGAGAAGTCAAAGGTAGATTCAGAGTGCATGGGTCCCTTTAGTGACTCATATTACTTGGAGCTGGTCTTGAATTACACATTTATTTTCCTTGGAAAGTCTGATTTTTAAATCTGTTGTGCTGGTGTCTAAATAGGTTTTAGCATTTTTGCTCTAAAATAGGCTTCTGTTGTGACAGTAAATGGTATAGGTACCCTGCTTATAGTTCCCTATTGCACAATCACCCATTTGTCACCTAGATTTTCAAAGTTCCCACTTCATGACTACCTAAGAATGTGTAAGAATATTTAGAAAGCTAACCATAGTGTGATAAATTTGAATATTAAGTATATATAAAAGCAAAAGTCATTCAAATTACCGCCCTTTAATTCATTCATAACAGTGAATGCCCACATAACAGTGCCTGATGTCTAACTTGTGTATTATAAGGGACAATTCGGAAGCCTTAGTCTGAATGTACCAGATGCATCATGTTAAGCAGCATCAGCAGCAATGCTCTTGACATCATAATGAAGGACAGGATGACACATTCGATGTAAAGGGAGTGGCTTATATTTTTTTCTCTCACGAATTGGAGAAATTTCCAAACATCTAAACTGGCATTGAAAATTTTGCTTCTTTTGGTGGAAGTTAGATATTGTGCCTACTCTGTTTTTCCATAATATAAAATATTCTCAATACATAGATATCTGTGCATGTGTGTCAATTTAAAATATTATAATTTCATTCCTCATAGAATTTATCTTTTTTATTTGTTATAATTTTAATTTGTGCATAATAAAAATGATTTTGTTTATTGCCATTTGATACCCAAACATTATTTTGTCCAAGCAATCAGAACAAGCAATACAATTATTTGAACCCACCGATCTTATTTTGGCAGAAAGGAAACTATAAGCTGTAAAATTGAGTGTCTATTTTCAATTTTCTACGTATTTAATTTTTATGAAGATCTAACGATAATTCATAATTTCATGCATTTTTTAAAGATATAACTTCACTGACATAAAGATGGAAACAACAGACACTGGGGAACCCTAAAGGTGGGAGGGAGGAGTGGGGGCAAGGGTTGAAAACCCATCTATGGTGTACCATATTTACTATTTGGGTGATAAGTTTAATAGAATCTCAAACCTCTGTATCACCCAATATACTCATGTAACAAATCTGCACATGTACACCCTGAATAAAAATGAAATAAAATAAAATAAAAAAGTAGTGTCTTAATGGATAAAGGATAAACTTATTTATTTATTTTTTGGAGTCAGAGTCTTTGTGGCTCAGGTTGGAGTGCAGTGGCACGCTCCCGGCCACCGCAGCCTCGACCTGCCGGGCTCAGGCAATCCTTCCGCCTCAGCCTTCCAAGTAGCCGAACTACAGACTGGCGCTACCAAGCCTGGCTAATTTTTTTATTTACTGTAGAGATGAGGTCTTGCAACCCCCGCAGGCTCAGGCAATCCACTTGTCTTGGCTTCCCAAAGTGCTGGGATTACAGGCTGAGCCACGAAGCCTGACTGATAAAGGATAAATTTAAATTCACATAAGTCTGACCCTGAATCACTAATCAATTAGTAGTTTTGTGAAGTTGGGCAAGTTATGTGATCTTTTTCAGCTTTATTATCTTTGTTTGTAAAATTAAGATAATAATGCTCCCTTTCAGGAGGTTACAGGATTACCTAAGATGATCCATTTAATATGTCCAGGACAGTGCCTAGCACATAATTAGAGCTTAATCTTTTCCTTTTATTTTTTCATCAAAATTACTAGTGTATTGAGGAAAATAACTGTACTTATTATTCTTTCTCACATGATTTTTTTTCCTTTTCTACCTTGTTGTATAAAAGTACCACATAAGTGATAATTAATAAATATATGCTACTTTAATTTCATAAATTCTAGAATATGACTATAATTCTGACACTTTAGCCGTTGTCTGATTGTATTGTTTCTTTTTAAAATTTCTATATTATCATTTTTCCAAGTCTGAGAATTTCAATTATTGGAAAATCCTACGTTTGCTTGTTTAATAGAATGCAGTTAAAATGTGTTGAAGTCCATGCAACAGTTTTACCTATAGAACAACTCTGGTGAAAGCTTTATAACAAAAGCAACTGGCATGGAGAAAAGTTACATGGGAAGTAAGAAACTGGACACAAAGGACAATCCAAACTTTTTGTGAGGATTATTCTTCCATTAACCTCTCGTATATTTGACTAATAGAAGGGTAAAAGAGAACCTGGGAATTAAATAATCAGTCTTGCTACTAACTTTTTTTGTTGTTTTTTAATTTGGACATGACACTATCTTTTCCTAATTAATGACAAAGTAAAACATCTTTTGCCTTTCTCTCCTGCTGTTTTCTCTTTTCAAATAAAGATTTATCATAATGACTATAGAATACTTAAGAAATTGCTTGAATATACATTTAAGAAAAGTCATTGTTTTCTTTGGTTACATAGATTTGATAAATAAACAAAAATGATCATTTAGGAAACAGAAGGACTATCAGATAATATATAATATTAAAACTGGATGGTAAATATCTGATAGCAGAAAATAATTTTATGCAAATTTTTCTGTAAATATTTTTAAATGCTAATTTTGTATATTTGTCAAGGGAGGTAATTAATGTTGAATAATCATTATCAATAGAAATACATTTTAACAACCCTGCTTGAGTTGCAAATAATTTAACTGACAATATTAATTTAAGTAAATATGTAATTATAACAGATGAAAGTGCAATAATCAAACATTTAGAATTGTTTTTTCTCTATATCGTTTGGCTTAGCTAACGAAGCCAACATCAGGTTTTGCTTCTAACTCCAATATGTTAAGCATTAGACTTGGAGAAGTTAAATCAGTAGAGAGGTCAAGAAAAGAGGCAAAACAAGACTGACAGATATCTCTGGATTTAGCAACGACTACTCTTGGATAGATAAAAATGCTGAAGAGTGAGTCAGATATCAGATTCCTAAGAGTTGAGGAAAAATGGTGGGTGATAAAGCTAAGTGTGCCAACTCTTCTTGGAAAGAGTAAGTTTCTAGAGAGAAGAAAATTGAAATTCTAGATTTGAATGTAATCTAGAATAGCAGAACAGTGCCTGGCACATAACTGGAACTTAAAGTGTCAACTTCTTTTCCTTCTTCTTCATTTCCTCCTCCTTTTCTTTTTCTGATGGAAATAATAGTTTAAAAATGTTTGCATGCTATAAAAATGGTGCTAGTGTATAGACAGCTTGAAAGTGAAGAAGAAAGAAGGTAATGCTTGTGAATTGAAATTGTCAGGAGACTATAGAGGATGGGGTTTAGAACACAAATGAAGTGATAAGTATTATACCAGATGAAGGGCACTTTCTACCAAAATAAAAAGAAGACAGGTAAAAATGGATGCTAATTTGTTGATCCTCTCTTTTATTCAGTTAGCAAATATTGAGATGTATGATAATGACAGCGACTTTACTGTACCCTTGGTTGCTAGATAAAACCAACTCATTTTCCTCCAAACTATACTCCATTGGCCTCTCAAATGATCTTTTGAAAATACAAATTAATAATATAATTTCCCATTTTAAAAAACAGTCATGCATCACTTAACTATGGGGATATATTCTGAGAAATTTGTCTTAGGCAATTTTGTAGCTGTGTGAACATCATAGAATGTACTTACACAGTTGTATAGTTCACCACACACCTAGGCTATATGGTATAGTTTATTGCTCCTAGGCTACAAACCTGAACAGCATGTTGCTGTACTGAATACCATAGGCAATTGTAACACAATGGTTAAGTATTTGTGATCTAAACATATCTGAAAATAGAAAAGGTATAGTGAGCACACAATATTGTAATCTTATGAGACCACCAACATATATGCAGTCCATAGTTGATGAAATGTTGTGTGGCACATGACTTTACTGCAATAGCTCATCAAGAAATCATCCATATAAATTTCATTTGTGCCGGGCTCAGTGGCTCAGCCTGTAATCCCGCGCCTTTGGGAGGCTGAGGTGAGTGGATTGCCTGAGCCCGCGGGTTCGAGACCCGCCTGGGCAAGCAAGACCTCATCTCTACAATAAATCAAAAAATTAGCCGGGCGTGG
>CAUYQG010283065.1:0-16198 GCA_963574415.1 Tarsius wallacei | reverse complement strand
CCCAATCGTTTTTCGTTTTAGTCCAGCCGTCAATTTGTATAGCGCCCTGTTCTGTAAATTCTTGCAATTCGTTGAAGATTTTTAGGGTTATACTTTTTTTTGTGATTTAAACTTATAAGCAAGTGAAGAAGCTATCGTTTATTTCAGACGAGGCTGTAATTCAAAATGCCAAAAGAGGGAAAATAGGAAAACAAGAAACACCTTTGTAAAATATATCTGAACCTAATGGTTTGTTCAACTGCAGAATCGTTCTAGATTAGTTATCAATTAACTATAACTCCACCAGCGTAAGGGTGAGAGGTGCAGTGGTCCAGGAGACGATTTTGTATAGTATTTTCCTGTACATTACTTCCGGTAAATATTTGAAAAATATATTCAAGTAAACTTGATTTTTTTTTTTTTTTTTGGGTCACAAGAAACTATTAAGAGTTATTCTTGCAGTGCTGATGAGCTGCAGGATTTTTGAACTCACTTCTGGAGGTGCAGAGCCACAGACGCACTTTCGGGGCCTAGTTTTACTCGGATATGAACTTGATAGGCGTCAGACTGTAACCAAGACAATATTTGATAAATGTTGGATGACATTTAATTTAATGGAGCATGTACTTATTTGCATTTGCTGGCAGTTCAGGCATAGTTAAAGTGAGAGTTCTCCTATATTTCTTAATAACTGGGTCTGCCAGAACCCATGTATTAAATAAATTGTCCAAGTGAAACTCGACTAACTTTGGCCTTTGTGTATTTCCTGAAGGTAATATTGTTAACTGTTAATAAACACTCCTGACACTACATTTAAATGTTTGCAGATTCTGCAAACTAATTGCTCATTGTAATGTTGAAATCATTTGGATATTTCACATTGAAATGAAAAGCCTTTCTCTGGAACATTTTAGACTTGCATTTTAAATGCATGAAATGTAATCGATTTATTTGTAATATTTTAAATGGTATTAATAAACTCAGATAAAAGACTAGGCCAGTTAATTTGTATTTTTTTCCCCTTTTTAAACTATGAACATGCATTTTATCTTTAGCTAATTGTCTAATTTAAGCAAAATATAACCCTGTTTTGTAGTAATATTTAAATACTTGCCTTTAAGACTTTAGATGGAAAGATCTATTTGGTGAAGCTGTGTTTTCCTTATTTACCAAGATAAAGATTATAGTGTCTAAAGAAATGTGATTAATTATTTACCAGTAGATTTAACTCAGAGCATCAGGATTTACTGACCTCTTAAAATCTGTACTAAGTCACAAATGATTCAAAGAAATTTCCCCATTCTGCCTTCTTCTCAGTATCCAGGAGTTGGATTGTTGGCCATTGGTTGCATTTAGTATTTAAAAGGCCAAGCCTTACATTGGAAGATCAATACATCTAAAATAAAAACATGGGGTTTGGGGATAACTTTTGTTGTTAGGAGGTGGAGGAGGTCAAGCTAACAAAAGCTTGTTTTTGGCATTCCAAGCTAAAGATTATGTAGAGGTAAATATCAGTAGTAGATTCCTGTTGAAATGAGTTATCTCTTCTTTTAAAGTCTCTAAACAGCCACCAAAGAAAGGGAAGGTTAAACCTTAATCTATTTACTAGGCTATTGTTCATAGGTGTCAATGATGCCAATAAAAAATATTGTCTTGTTATGTCTAAGTGCATTTAAGCAATGGTTGTTCCTTGAGCCATACTTTGAAACATAAAATACTTTAAATGTTGATTGATGTTATATCACTATTTCACTACTAGATTAATATCATTTTGAATCAAATTGAATAAAAAGTTAGTGTGTTATAAGTTTAGCTTCTTTTTTTCTGTTTGCCTTTTCTCCATCCTAAGTTGTATTGGTATACATTTTGAACTGACAATTTTCCACTGAAATTTATATAAAGTCATTCGAATCTATAGAAACAGAAACTATACAAAGTGCTGTGAATATTATAAATTCGGGGGAAATAATTAGGAATAAAACATGTTCTAGAATAATGCTGTTTGTGCCTAAGTAGCAGAGAGTCCTCATCCCGCTGTCTGTACAGATGTTTGAGGCCTCCGAACCCTATGTTTTAGACAAACCAGTCAGCTCTGATTCTTTGGTATACTGTAGCTCTAAGTAATGATTTTGAAAAGTAAAATAGTTTCTTTCTGTCACTTTCTTCCTAGGAAAAACACCCAGAACACAGTTTAAGTGTTGTTTCTTTTTTATTGAAAGTTGCAGTGCTGAGGGACTCGGAGAGCGAGCGCTTCTGAAGGAGTTAAATGTAGTGGCAGGTAAGAGGAAGCTGCTTGGTACATTTATTGTTATCAGCTGCATTCCATGTAGAAACAATATTTGATGTAAGAGGTGGGTTGTGACAAGGAGAAAAGTGCAGAAGAAGATTTCTTTGGAGTGGTTGAAGGGGAACAGATTTTCTTTTCTGTTGCATGGATGCGCAAACTTTCACTTTCATCGTTTGAGTCCTCCTCACCCTTCTAGCTTTGCTTTAGTTTGTTTTGATGATTACTGGGCAGGATTTCCAGATTAATTTTCTGCAGAGTGTTCAGGCTTCCCTTCTGGGGATGAGCATCCTCTTGGGGAGAACAGAAGATGAAGTACAAATGTGTGGTTTTCCCTGCACTGTCTGTGATGAAGCACTTCCTAACAGTAGCTGGAAGCTCACTTAAATGAAGACAGAAAAGCTGGGTCTCTCTTTGAGCCAATGGACGAACTTCCGGTCTTGCAGATCAAGGTAGAATTAAACTAGTTGTTCACCCAAAGGTCAGGCCAGCATGTATATATCAGCCCACTCTCCAGAGACTGGAAAAGGGCTGCCAGTCTGACCTCTCTATTTCTACCTCGCCTCTTCTTCAGACTTGAGTGTGTCTTCACCTTGCTTTCTCCTTTCTTGGCTCTTATCTTCTCTCTTCTTAGATGATCTCTTTCACTTAGGGACATGACCATGATTTGTTGAGGATTTGTGATTTGTTTGGACTATGAACAATATTAAATATTAAATTAAGAAAAACTTAATTTAAACACACGGGATGGGCTACTCTCCTATAACAACTGATGTTGGAAAAAGTTTCTGGATGGGCTTGCCTCTCTTCCACCCTCCTTTTACTCTAATCTTGGCATAACTTCTCAGCGGGGCCTCCTTTGGGTAGAGAATGCTGGAATTAAAATTTGGAGACAAGTAGGTGATTAGATTGGACCCCCGAGTGGGCAGATCGATAACCCTGCCATCATTTTCATCTCTTCTTGTGGATCTTTCCATGAGATTAAGGAATGAAATGTTGCAGAAGTTCTGTGGAGGAATTTTTAAAATATATATACTTTATTGTAGAGGATTAGTTCAAAGGTCAGATGTTCTTTTAGGCTGGTAAATTAAGGCAGGAACTGTAGAGGGGGGAAAAGGTGGATATTATTATTCTCTGGTTGCCTAAAATGGTAGAGAAAAATATTATAATAAAAGAATTTATATATTTTGCTCAGTGTTTCATACAAATAGTCTCAAAAAGGGATTGATTTAATGCAGGTATTTTGAGTAAACTATGGTTTTTCATTTTCCTGCTGATTTTTGCTGCTTCTGTCCAAACAGGCATTATTATTATTTCTCCCTAAACTCCTAAGAAAAACTCAGGTATTACTAGTATCTCTAACCTTCACTCTCCTTTAAAAAGTTGTCTCCCCTTTCTCCCTCACTCCCTCCTTCCCTCCTTCCCTTCTTCCTCCCTCCCTCTGTCCTTCCTACCTTCCTCCCCTCTCCCTACTCCCTCTCTTCCTTTCCTTCATTCCTTTTCAAAATAGCCCAGTCGATCAATTCTACTACTGTATTTCAGGAAAATGGGGTTAGGTAAGGAATCAAAAGAGAGCAAGGCTGGACTCATTTTTAAAGTTAGGGCTGTCGTTCTGGGTGGAATCTTTAGAAGACTTTACTCGGTATACAATTATTGCTGTGATTAAAAAAAAGAAAAAGATTCAGAATTTGCTCGCGCCCTGTTTATTCCTCGCTTCCGGATTAAAGGAAAGCCGGTAATTCCTTGCAGTCCTGGACCCTAGGCGCTGCGGTTTAAGGGGACGTGCGTTAGTGGCTGTGTCTTTAGATTCGTTGCACGCCCTACGAGCGTAAGTGTTGATTTGCTGTAGTGGAGGGGTTTTTTTTGGTCCCTGGGCACATGTTTAATTTAATTTAATTTAATTTTCTGCGGAGTGAGGAAGCAGCCGTATACGTTTTGCTTTGGTTCCTAACCAGTAGTCAGTCGGGGCTCCCAAAGCTCTAGGGACTGCAAGGAGGGATTCAGGTGACCTGGAACCGAGAACCTAGCGCCCGCGACAGGCTGCCGCTTTTCACTGCGGTCCTAACTCCATTCTCCCAAGCCCACTCCCAAACTTTGCTCTCCACTTCTGGGGAGCGCGCGCGGGTGGGGGCGGGGGCGCACGTGGGGCCCGCCCTGCCTGCTTCTCCCGCAGGGCCTTGGGTTGAGGTCCGGCCTGCCCAAAGTTTCCCTGGTTCCCTTATTAAATGAATACCGGGGAGGTTTGGAAGCCGGGAGGATTTCCCAGTCCTTCCGGAGGTTCCCGTCCGCTTTCCTCCTCCCCCCTCCCCGACGTGCCGGGCGCTCCGAGGAAGACCCCCAGGACCTCCCGGGAGGGCTTCCGAGCTGGCGACCAGCACGATCAGCCCGCAGCGAGCTGAGAAGGATGGGGCGGCGGCTCGAGGTCTCCCCAAGAGCCCCGGCCGGGGTCCGGGTCCGAGCTCGCCGCCCCCCTCCGACTGTCGCTCCGGCCGCTCCGCGCCGCGCCCACCGCACACAAAGGCGCCGCGGCAGCCTCCGCCCGCTGCGCGGACGGCGAGCGCCACCCTGTGCCCCGCGCCCGCTCTGCAGCGCGCCCCGCGCGGGCCCCGCCGGCCGGGTCCCGAGCCTCTGACCTTGGGCGAACCCACCGTGGGGATCGCCGCGGGGGGCCGCCCGGCGCTCGCCACCCGCTCTGGCGGGACCGGGGGAGGCTTCCCTTCCCTCGCCTTGTTCCCCGAGTCGCCCGCACCCTCCCGCCGCCTGTCACCACCCTAGCGCCTAGGAGCACGGGGTCTCCCTCTCACCCTACCCCGGGGTGCCGCGTCCCGCCGGTACCACCCAAGCCTGCTAGGGGCGCACGGGCCGAGGTCATTCTATCCGAATTTGTGTAGCTTTTCTCTCCGGGCTTGTCCACAGCTGCCTACGCGCTCCGCTTCCCCTCCTGTGCCCTTTTCTCGGCCACACTGCTCTGCGTTCGCCCGCACCCCACTCCTCTACCCCGCGGCATGCGCCCCAGGGCGGCGTCCTCCCTGGGTGGGGAGATTTATGCTTGGGTTACGGTGGGTTTGCGCACCTTTCCCCATGCGGTTATCATAACGGAAGCAAAATTAAGTCTGATTGGCTGTGAAAACACTTTTTAATTTCTGTAATCAAAAAACAGCTTAGCCACGCCGGTGGCCACCTAGAACACTGGGTAGCTAGGTAGGTGGATAGATGCAGTTACAGACTCATGAGACCCGTGGACCAGAGCTCAACTTTTCTTTACTGGCTTGAACCTCAAACCTGACAACCTTTCCTGGGCTTCCTTCCCCTCCACTCTTCTGTCCTGGCTCTTTGGGCAACTGGAGATCCGGGGAGTTCTGGCAACATTCTGCGGGCACATGTTTTGGTGACATCTGCAAGGAGATGAGGATATGTCAACCCGTCGGGAAAGGATGTCATGCTCCCTTTGTAGGTCTTTCCTAGGTGATGGTACCTACCATCCCGGGGATGCCTGTAGAGGGCCTGGCTCCCGGTGAAGTCCCCTCCCCCACCTGCCAACCCTTGACCCTTGGAGGCGCCTCTGGGCCTTAGGCACTCTTGTCTTGGAAGCTCATCGCGCAGGTTCGTGTCCGTGGGTTTTGCTTTGCAATCTCGAGGTACGTCGAGGATGACACTTGGCGATTAGGGATGGGGATACACGAACCGTCTATGTGCCTTTAACCGTCTATGTGCGTGGTGAGGCTGCAGCATAGATCTTCCTAAGCACATGCACGCAGGCAGTGCTCAGGGCTGCGCACCTGCGCGTGACAGGGCTGCAGCCACGTCCCTCCCGTGGTTAGATCCACGGGCGCCACTCCCTCCGATCCCTATGACAGGGAGCGAAGGGAGGGGGTGGCCTGTCTGGTCTGCCGTACAGACTTCGCTTGCGAAGCCCCCACAGCCGCGGTGGAAGTTATCTGGCCTCCCCGAGCCGCAGGATATAATTGACACGTCCACCTCCGGAGCTGCCACCACCCTCCTCCCTCCAACCAGCCGGCGATGGCAGCCCGTACTCCCACCCCCACCCCCTCTCTCCGGGGTCCGGAAAGCCCGGGAAGCGCTGGAATGCCGCGTCCTCTCACCCTATTGTGCCTAGGTGTTGCAAACCACTGGAGGACAGAGCTTTGCGCTTTGATCTCATGTCCCAGTCATTCTTTAGCACAGAGGGGTGAGTTTAAATTAAATTTCTTTCTCCGCTGATAAGTTCTAATGGGCCTCAGAAGGTGAATAATTATGCAGTAACATTTCATGGGTTGTTGGAGTGGGAATTCCCACTGGGCTGTCACCAGGAACAGAATTTCCCTTGTACGCTCAATGCTAAATGAAGCTTCGCCAGTGAGCCACAAGTGTCTCTCAAATCTCGGTTCAGATTATCTAATCCTTCCCTAGGCTCACCTTTCTTGCCCCTGCAAAACGGTGTCATCCTTTTTTAAACATTCAAGGTTTTTTAGTGATTTAAGAATACTTTGAGACTCAGTAGTAAAAGAGCTTATTTTTAAGGGTGAAAAGAATACTTTGCTTTGATGATTAAATATGCATTCCTACCAAGACAAAGTAAATACTGATGAAAGCTAGGGTCGTATTTTTCTGGAAAAAGACAGAGGAGCCACCTGGGATTTGCCTTCAAATACCTGGATTTAATCTTGCCAAGTATCTTGGCTTCTTTCAGTAAATTAGTTCTTTCCCCCCTCCCCCCTTGATTCCTAAGAAGAAGGGTTGGGACCTGGAGCTGCTGAGAGTCCTGAGACGTGGTCACTAGTGTTCTGAACCCACCTAGTTTTCAGTTCAGAAGGGGACTTAACATGTGGAAAGGTTGAAAGAAAAAATACCTTTGCTGCTTACTCAAAATAGCCATCTACCTGCTAGAAAACATGGGATTAATTCTTTGAGATTTTAATTTCTTTTGATTCTGCCCCTTCCCCAAAGCTAGGTAAGAAACAGCATCTACAGTTTGGATATTGTAAATGGGTCGGTGCCATTTTGCTACACAAAAGAAAACAGACCCTTAACCTGAATCAAAGAACTCTGAATTCATAATGTAAAAGCACAATGGAACTCTTCATTTTTTTTTAAAGGAAATCCTCTATACCCCAGTTGCTTTCGTGGTTCACTGCATAACATTTTCCTTGTTTACTTTTCTTCCCTTTACATTTCTTCCTTTAAAAGAATTGTGCTCCCACAAGCTTTAAGATTTCTACACCAATACATGGAAACTGGAGCCTGCTTATCAAGTTTTCACTCCTCTCTTGGCAACTAATTTGAAAGGGCCCAAACAATGAGTTGATTTACATTATGCTCATTTCACCCTGAACTCTGTACGAATGTTGAAAAACCCTCAATAATTCCTGTTGGGTTATCTCTACATCTTTGGGGGAAACCAACCGCTCCAGCTTTAACTTTTTTAACTACTTCATTTTAAGCACTGAATAGAAGAAAGAAAGTAGATGTTTTTCTTTTCCCCCCCTAGAGTTCATGTGATTGTCTAGTCCATCTGAAAATAAAGGATTTGTACTGCCCAATTTTGCACCCAATTTAATGCCCCTAATTATGTGGGCACCCTATGATCAGGTTTCCAATCATTTCAGGAAGTTTTGTGCTCATTCTTGTACACTAATCAATGCTTTATTTCTCTCTTACATACCTATCCCTTATTTTGGCTTTTTTTTTTCTTCTGAGCAGGTTTTTTCCCCTTTCAATTTAACCAAACAATAGCCTTTGTAAGAGAGGGGGAACCTAATGGCAAGTGGAAATGTGTTTAAAAGATATTCACATTCATTTAGTGATACTTTAAAAATATTATTCAGTTACATATACACTAGTAGCATTTGGGCAGAATTTACCTATAGGTAAATGAAGTCTTTACTTAAGGGAAAATACTTTGTATAACATTAAATTTTATTCCTCTCCAAACTTAAAAAAATGATATTCTCATGGATGACAATTCGATGGCCTTTGTACTATGAGTCATATTAAGTTTTGCTCTTTCTTCCAATAAATAGCTATTGGACCTAAAACTGCAGTGACTAAGTTCAGGTAAGGTACACATACATTATACTTCCTGTGTTCTCGATATTAACATATTTTAGTGAATATCACAATTAAATGCCATACTAATGAATGGAGAGTGGTTAAACCTCCTTGTAAATATTTTGGCTACAGAACATTGTATATTCAGCTACATATACTTTGTAGAAGCGTGATATAATGTATTTAGTACACAATGATTAAATGTGAAATTCATTGCTTAGTGACATATTCATTTGAGTGTTTTATTCGTATATCCAGGCAAATCATATTTAATGAAGTTTTCCATTTTAAAAATTCTACCTGTTGTTTCACAAAGAAAACAGTGTTGTCATAATAGGGGTATAACAGGTCCCTGTTGTAATGAAGTGGTATTTATGTCTTTGAAGTGGTTTGGAACTACTTTTATTGTTATTATTATTATTTTGAGTTGGAGTCTCACTCTGTCGCTCAGGCTGGAGTGCCGTGGCACACTCCCGGCCACCCCAGCATCGAGCGACCGAGCCCAGGCTACTTTTATCATTTTATGCTCCAAAAGCAGTGGTATGGTTTTTTTACTTCACTTTTTAAGTGAACTTTTTATTTTAAAATAATTTTAAATTTACAGAGAAATTATAAAAAATAGTATACACAGTCCCTGTGGTTTTTCCTATTGTTAACATCTTATATTACAAGGGTATATTTGTCAAATCTAAGAAATCAATATTGGTTTTTTTTTTTTAATGAAGAAATAAAGGCAAAAAATATTACATCATCTGTCAGTCAGTGGTAAGGTGTGGCTTAAAAAATGTTGACTTTTTTGGGTCAGTTTTTTTATGATTGCTAGGATTTACCTCCCAGACTGAGACTATGTACTAAATAAGTTAAGTAGAAAGTTATTTCTTCCTCAGGGATATGTCTTTAAGATCTAGTTTCTTAGAATGAAGAATTTTTGTTTCTTTCATAGCTTACTAAAATCTAAGAAAACATATCTAGTTCAGTTTTGCATTTTTATTTCTGTTTGGGACATCTGGTTTATTTATCTAACCTGAAATCACATCTCACTGTATTAATGATCAATGGTTTTTACCTATTCTTTTTTTTTGGGGGGGGTTGGAGTCTCACTCCATCTCCCAGTCTGGAGTGCAGTGGCACACTTACGGCCACCCCAACGTGGACCTGCTGGTCTCCGGCAATCCTTTTACCTCAGCCTTCCAAGTAACCAGATCTACAGGCACACACTACCATGCCTGGCTAATTTTTTATTTATTGTAGAGATGAGGTCTCCCCAAGTTGCCCGGACTGATCTCAAACTTACGGGCTCAGGCAATCCACTCACCTCAGCCTCCCGAAGTGCTGGGATTACAGGCTGAGCCACCGAGCCCGGCCCAGATTAAATTTTGAATGGTCAATATTTTAACTTCACATGATCAAAAATAACAGTGTTCTATTTGTTGCCTATACCTGGTTTTAAATCCTATAACTTAACTTATTTACTCATTATTACTTTTTCTAACATAGGCACTATAAAATAAATAATCTAATGATTTACCTGGTCTCATATCTTTTAACTTAAATTTTAGGATCATTTTTGCTATGAAACTGAGTTTGTAAGAGTATAGAAAGCTTTAAAACCCGGTGAGTCTTTTTTTTTTTCAAGTAGAGGTGAATGTATCTCTTACACTCCATGGAGTTAAACATTTGCATGTGTGTGTGTGTTTTTTTTTTAATCTTAAGATTATAAGGAGTTTTATCAAAAAGAAAAATATTCTGTGATCAAAGTATATTTTCACTATACCTAGCGTGACTAAATAAAATACCAGATATTCAGTAAAATTTGAATTTTAGATAAACCACAAATCATTTTTAATATAAATATGTCTCATACAATATTCAAGCCATATTTATAATAAAAATGATTTGTTTTTTGAAATCCAAATTTAACTGGATATCCTGATTTTTCACTTTTGGTTTTTTATTTTTTAAAAAAACATGTATCTATAAGAGCAAAGCTAAAAGAAAAAAAAAAGATGCTGTATAAAAACAAAGTAGCTTGTGCCCGCTCATGAAAACACCACACATAGCATTCTGTACTTGGTAACCGGAGGGTGAAAGTATAAAATGGATTTTCCTATCACTCTTTTGCATTTCTTCTTTTTCAGCTCACTTGTCTTCATTCTGGGCTATTTTTACACATTGGAACACTAGCACTAGCCTCAGGCGGTGGCTCATGCCTGGAATCCAAGTACTTTGGAAAACAGAGGTGGGAGGATTGCCTGATCCCAGGGGTTCGAGACCAGCTGGGCAACTTGGGGAGACCTGTCTCTACAATAAATCAAAAAATTAGCTGGGCGTGGTGGCACATGCCTGTAGTTCCAGCTACTTAGAAGGCTAAAGTGGAAGGATCACCTAAACCCAGCAGGTAGAGGCTGTGGTGGCGGCCATGAGCATGTCACTGCATTCCAATCTGGGGGACAGAGTAAAACACTGACTCAAAAAACAACAACAACAACAACAACAACAACAACAAAATAGTATTACCTTGCCTTCCCAAGAAACCAGGTTTGCCTAGCTTCCAAGAAAATAATATGCAGATGGTTGCTGGTCAGTATCTTCACCTTCCTTCTAATATTAATGCTGAAAAAAGAAGGTACCTTAAAACATATTGAAATTCTATTAATTAGATTCATGCAATTGAGACTCTACCCTGAAGTTTTGCTCCCTGGCTGCGTTGCTCTTATTTAAAATGCACAAATGTGGACTCCTATATTTCTAGAAGTTGTGATGTGTAAGTTGTAGTGTAGTACTACATATCAAATTCACCTACTAGGTATCCCATAAAATATAATCACATAATCAGAAGTTTAAAAGTTCTCTTGCAGGAAGATTCTTTTCCCTTCTGTGGAAATGTTGCTTTAAGCAAAAAAGGTACTATTTACTTATTTATTCATGACATTTTCTCAAAGAACAATCCATTCTAATTGTGTAACAGTTGCTTTCCTGTGGCTCATCTGTGCTATTAGTTTAATTGTTCTAATAGTTTCCTATCTCTTTATAATTATTTTTTGTGATTATCACCAGAAATAATGAGTAAAATTCTGTGTAGCTGATACATATTACACGCTAATAAGGGTGAGGGTGAGAATGACCCTGGCATCTGAGGCTTATCGTTCTTGCATTCATATAGCTCATACAAAATAAGTAAAAGCAATACTAATAGGCTATGCATGCCAATCAGATAAATCATTAAGAACAACACAGGCAATATTCTTCTTCTTTTGTGTGTGTGGGGGGGGTGGTATTGGGATCTCACTTTGTTACACAGGAGGGAGTATGCAGTGGCATGATCACAGCTCACTTCAGCCTTGACCTCCTGGGCTCAGATGATCCTCCCACCTCAGCCTCCTGAGTAGCTGGTACAACAGGTGCACACCACCACACCTGGCTAATTAAAAAAAATTTTTTTGGTAGATTCAAGGTCTCACTACGTTGCCTAGGCTGGTCTCAAAGCAGCCTGGACATAAGCAATCCTTCTGCCTCCACTTCCCAAGGTGCTGAATTACAGGCACGAGTTACTTACTGTTCCTGGCTTCAATACAGGCAATCTTCTACCCACAGACAGGACATGTATCAAGGTCCAGGCTTAAATGAAGGCCACCATTTAGGTTTTGCTTTTACTTGGTCATACAGCTGTTGGCATGAGGGTTCAGAAGAAACTGGAAAGTGGGAAGTTTGGGAAATCTTACATTGGAGGCTGGCTTGGTGGTAGTACTCCCTAGAAAATTAGGCTTCCACATATTGCCCTACTTAATTCTTCCATTTTATTTTGTTTTATAAAACCAACTAGATATTCATTTGGATTAATAAATATTTTTAAAAACATAGTCACTTTTGTGAATTCTAAGGGAGGCATTCACATACAAGTACAAATTTGTCTAATCATATCACTTCCACCTGAATCTAAGGATTTTTCATTTCAATAATTTTTTTTTTTGAGTCAGAGTCTCACTCTGTCACCCAGGCTGGAGTGCAGTTGCACGCTCACAACCACCACAGCCTTGACCTGCTAGGCTCAGGCAATCCTTTCATCTCAGCCTTCCAAGTACCTGGAACTATAGGTGCGTACCACTACACCTGGCTAATTTTTTTATTTATTGTAGAAACGAGATCTCGCCAAGTTCCCCAGCTGGTCTCAAACCCTTAGGCTCAGGGAATCCTCTCACCTCGGCCTCTCAAAGTTCTGGGATTACAGTCATAAGTTACCACACCTGGCTCATAAAAACTTTAAACTTCATTTTTTGGAGATAGCTGAATGCTTACTAAGAAATACAAGAAATTGTGAAGAATGACCTTATTCTCACTTCTTAGACACAGCAATTGTGTCTTTACTTACAGTCTTTTTTTCTGTGTAATTTTTTCTTACATATATGTATGAGTTTTTTTTATTCTTTTGAGTCAGAGTTTCACTCTGTCACCCAGGCTAGAGTACAGTGGCATGCTCATGACCACCCCAGCATCAACCTGCTGGGATCAAGTAATCCTTCCACCTCAGTCTTCCAAGTAGCTGGAAATACAGGCATGCACTGCCACGCCCAGCTAATTTTTGATTTATTGTTGAGATGAGGTCTCGTCAGGTTGACCAGGCTGGTCCTGAACCCCTGAGCTCAGGCAATCCTCTCACCTTGGCCTTCCAAAGTGCTGGAATCACTGACCCAGCGCTGCACCCAGCCTGTGTATGAGATTATAACTTACTTTTTCCATAATCTTAAAATAAATTTACCTTGCTACTAAAAATTCTCTGCAAATATAATCTTAAATGAATATAAGTACTGTTTGGAACACATATATTAACTTTTTTTTTAGTCAAGGTCTCACTCTGTCTCCCAGACTCAAGTGTAGCAGCACAATTACGGCTCACTGCAGCCTCTACCTCCTGGGCTCAGGCAGTCCTTATACCTCAGCTTCCCAAGTAGCTGGGGCAGCTGGCATGCACCACCACACCTGACTCGTTTTATATATTAAAATTTTACCTACTCCCCTAATATAGGACATTTTGTTTTTTTCCAAATGATACTGTATTGAACACCCTCATGCATGATTTTTTTGTTCTAATTTCTGATTATTTTCTTAGGATACCAGAAGAGAAGGAATTCTCGAGGGATAAGAACATTTTAAAGGCTCTAGGTAGAGATTACCAGATTACTCTCCAGGAAGCCTGTAGCGGTTTATACTCCAATAAGCAGTGGTTAAGAGAATCAGCCTTACATTTTTGCCAGCCCTTAATTCTTAATCTTTTTTCCTTTAATGAGGACAATATGACTCTCATTATTGTCTGAAGTAGCACATTTTAGATTCCTCAATGTTTTTTCCCATATGTTCATTTGCTATTTGAATGTCCTCTTGTATGAGTTGTTTCCCCATGGTTATGTTCTTTTGAGATTGAAAGTCCCCTTGACCACAAAGTGAGATGGAGGATCTGTCCAGTGGAATATGTTTTGACTTCCAGGTGCTGACTCAGGGAGCAGGAACTCCAAGCCTCTGCACTACTTGGTTCCCTAAGCTGGGACTGGAGAGTCAGTTTCCATTTAGTGGTCCTGGGTGAACTGTAGTAAGTGGGTAAAATGCAACCTTGTTTGTGAAATTACTTCACAAAGGAATTTTGAGAAAAGATCCAGTTGTATTCCCAATGGAGAGTGGACATTGTTTTGCATTGTTACATGGTACTAAAATATAGATTTGGCTGAACATTTCTGAATATTAAACTCCACCAAATGTCTCTTTCCGTGGCAGCCTTTATGAAAACTAAAACTGGTTGAAAAGTTAAAAAAAAATTCAATCAATGAGTCTACAGAATGCCAAAAAAAGTGAATTAAGTTTTTTCTTTGAGTTGGAGTCTCACTCTTTTGCACTGGCTGGAATGCATGCCCACAGCCACTGCAGACTTGACCTGCTGAGTTCAGGCTATCCTTCCGCTTCAGCCTTCCAAGTAGCTAAAACTACAGGTATGCACCACCAAGCCCAGCTAGTTTTTTGATTTATTGTAGAGACAAGGTCTCACCAAGTTGCCCAAGCTATTCTCGAACCCGTGGACTCAAGCAATCCCCTCACCTCGGCCTCCCAAAGTGCTGGGATTACAGGCTTGAGCCACCGTGCCTGACCCAGAATTGGTCTTTAAAAGAATTAATTCACTCATGGCCACTATAGATAATGACTTTGATTTGAATCAACTACTATAGCTGGACAACAAGATCTATTTTAAAATTCTGTTATTTTATGGCCTTTGGAGAAATGGTGTTCAACAGTAAAATCAAGTCTGCTTAATCAGTAATTAATTCTGTCTTTTAAGTTTCTTATGCAAGTCTCTATAATTAAAAGAGTTATTCTTTAACAAGCATGAAGTTTGTAATGCCAAAGTGTCATGTTCATTAGCACTTGAAAGACATACTTAAATACAACCACTAAAGAGGTTTAAGTTTTTGGGCTGTTGATGGAGAAGAAGGGATGATGATGGTGAATTTGGACATAAATGATTTCTCTAATATAGCCTCCGCTTGTAGTAGAAATGAGCTTATCTTATAATGATGTTTTAAATGATATATTTGCTTTTGTTTAAAAATAAACATCAAATCAACAAGTACCAAATGCCTACTTTTGCTCTGTACTTTATTTGGGTTGTTAAAAATAGGCCTTTAGCATGATCATGAATCACAGTCATTTGGAGAATTTACTTGTGATTGTAAAACAAAAGTAAAACATTTCTTGTGTTCCTTAAGAAAAAAAAATAAAGCCATTCTTGAGATAAATAAAAATTAACTCATCATCCTGCCCTTATGAATCTAAAATTAACTGTTTAAAAATGTAACAATATGTAGGCATTGTAGTTTTATAATTTTACAATGTTCAAAGTATGTTAAAATAAACTTTGGTCTGTGAATTTGCATGTATTTACCCGAATTAAGTCCTATTTTTGTCAAAAACTATTACAAGGGGACAGAGATTAATTTAGTTTGTCCTCCAAATAGAGCTACTTAATTATTAAGGAAATTTAAATATTTTATTGTGTGTAGCAAACAAAAAGAGCTCCTTGGTGGTGCTGAATAGTCCTTTAGAAAAGTAACAGCTCTTTAAAAAAAAAAAAACTATACATAGGAAATTCAGAGCACATTGAAAAAAAAGACTGAAAAATGGAGGCAAGAGCCTGTATCTTTCTGAAACTATTGTATATTGCAAGAGAGAAAATGTTAACATTATTGGACTTCATTGAATTATTCTATCCATGCTCAAATTTAAAACTCTTATCCGTGAATTTTATATATGAAGAGAGTGATTTGGGGGGTGGGGGTTGAGATTCAGAGTCTCACCGTGATGCCCAGGCTGGAGTGCAGTGGCACACTCGCACTTACCGCAGCCTTGACCTCCTGGGCTCAGGTGATCCTTACCCTTCAGTCCCTACCCCTTCTCTGAGTAGCTGGGGCTACAGGCATGTGCCACTATGTCTGGCTAATTTTTTTTTTTTTTTTTCTGTAGAGATGAGGTCTCACTTTGTTGCCCAGGTTGGTCTCACATTCCCGGGCTCAAGCAATCCTCTGGTCTCATCCACCCAAAGTGCTAGGATTACAGGTATGAGGCACTGCGCCCGGCCGAAGTGAGTGATTTTGGAGACAGGTTTTTAATTTCTTCTAGAACAGTGCTTCTCACCCTTCTGTTTGGTTAACAAACTCCTTTGAGACTCTGATGCAAGCTGGGGAGCTTCTCTTAAAAATATGCACATCAAGCCAGGCTCGGTGGCTCAGCCTGTAATCCCGCGCCTTGGGAGGCTGAGGTGAGTGGATTGCCTGAGCCCGCGGGTTCGAGACCCGCCTGGGCAAGCGAGACCTCATCTCTACAATAAATCAAAAAATCAGCCGGGCG
>CAUYQG010283057.1:0-18120 GCA_963574415.1 Tarsius wallacei | reverse complement strand
AGGTGAACGCTTTCTAAAGGATCTACTTTCTAAATAAACTTTTTATGACCTACCCTTTGTATAATTCTTTGCATCTTACCCATGGCACCAGCATCAGCTCACTGACCTAACAATGGCTAAAATACGTATTTTCTATTATATCACAATATCACAGTTGGTTTTCAGCTGTCCAGATTCTAGCAGTGACCTCATCAGCACCCTGGTTGGAGTGGTCAGATCTCTCTGTTCCTCACTCCAGTTTAATGATCATCATGTGTAAATGTTATCACTTCATTTCCCCAATAATTTTTTTAAATAAATGGGAATTAATTTACTTTTTTGTAGTGGAGATGGAGTTTTGCTGTGGTTCCCAGGCAGGTCTTGAACTTCTGGCCCTCAGCAATCCTCCATCTCTGCCTCCCAGAGTGCTGGGATTACAGTTATGAGCCACTGTACCTGGCCATTCCTAGTAATGTTATTTCAAAATTTAAACATCATTCTTACATGTCACATGATTTTAGATAATATCAACCCTGATAGGATTGAAATGCTTATTCAAAACAGCACTCACTTTAATCTGGGTCTAGTACAGCCAACCTGGAGGTTAAGGCTCTATTTTATAAACCCAAGTGAATGGACCACAATGCATGGTGCTTAGGAACTATCGAGACTGTGACTCCACTGACCTGTGGGGATTTTCTGCAGCATTCAGCTCTGTTTGTGTGAGCTCACACCAGCAGGCAAAGTTACACTCTGGATTCCAAGCATCAGACATCTTGGTGTCCCCAGGTCAGGGTGCAGCCCCTGTATATTCCTGTGGAGCAAATGACATGCAGGTCCCTATGGTAGTACTCTCTCTCTCTCTCTCTCTCTCTCTCAGATGAATCCCATACATAGCCTCTTAGTTCACTTACGCCATAACACTCAGAAGCATCAGTCTTACTGTCCTCATTTTTAACTGTATGGAAACACATGTAGAGACAGAGGACTGTGACTCAAGCAGGAAGGACTGTGCCTTGGCCTGAATTCAGGGTGATCTGCTCTGGGCTCTATTCTCTGACACTTGGCCTGTGGCCCCCACACAGGCCTGTCCTCCTCTGTCACTCCTCTCTGAGCCTTCCCATCTCCCACCATCTAAAGGCCTTCTGCCACCTCATGTGGTTCTGCCTGGTCTCCTGGGGCTGGGCTTCAAGGGCCAGAACTCTTCTTTCCTCCCCACACAAAGAATTCTTTCATGGTTTTCCAATTCTCACTCCAACTAACTGTTGGAGGCTGACAAGCATTTAAATAAACTCTTTCATATATTTGTGGAACTGGTAATATCCAAAAACATGTGGCCTTTAAAAATAATGTTTGGCCGGGCTCGGTGGCTCAGCCTGTAATCCCGCGCTTTGGGAGGCTGAGGTGAGTGGATTGCCTGAGCCCGCGGGTTCGAGACCCGCCTGGGCAACTTGGTGAGCGCTCATCTTTACAATAAATCAAAAAATTAGCCGGGTGTGGGAGCATGCACCTGTAGTTTCAGCTACTTGGAAGGCTGAGGTGGAGGGATCGCCAGAGCCCAGCAGGTCGAGGCTGCGGTGGCCGGGAGTGGCCACTGCACTCTAGTCTGGGCAACAGAGTGAGACTCCAACTCAAAAGAAAAAAAAAAAGCAAATTCATACTAAGATGTAAATGTCTGATAACAATTTAAAGTATGATCCATATTCTAAGAGTTTTTTTTTTTTTTACAAGAAATGGAATAGCTCTTTGCTAAAAACAAAATCCACATCTAATAGTGGCATATATAGTGGCATATATCCTGGGGGAGGTTTCAGGATGTCAGGAGTAACATTTCCAGCTGTGTTCCCAGTGCTAGTATTCTTTTCCTAATGGGGCCCCTCAATTCCGACCTATAGAGTAAAGCTTGCCTCACTCTCTACAAATGCTGTCTGTTCTTAGTAGAAATTTCTGGAGCTCTGTTTAAACATTCTGGAGGTCAGTGTTGGGCTCTGCTTGCTTCTAAGTTCTGAGTGTTTATAACCTATTTCACAGAACTGGGCTTCTGTTTTGTTTCTTCACCTTAGGTATCTGCCATGCCAGCATGTCCACTCTCCGGGACTCTCAGATTAGAGTTCTGTGCTTATTTCTTTCCAGTATATCCTAACACTTTTCTCCCATATGACTACACATGGAGTCAACTTTTAGCTTCACTGTCTAGTCCAGTACCCGTAGTCTTGCTCTCTGATGCCCCTGATGCTAACTGCCAACCTGCTTAGACTTCCAGCTTCACTGGCCAATGATACACTGATGCCATGCCCTGAGAGCTAGCCAAAATTTTTGGCACTTCGTATTGGAGCTTACCCTGCCCCTTCATCCAAATCACCTAACTACCAACCTGGACTGCCCTTTGCCACTTGTTCCTACAGCCCCTGGGCATTACATTTGTCCTGCTGAAAGGGAATGTTTCTGCATCTGAAGTTGAGATAGCTCACTTGTGAGAAGGGCTTAGTGGGTCTACTTCTAGGCCCTAGTTTTGTCTTAATTGAACTTACCCTGTTATGGCCTCGGGGATGGCAAACAAGCATTTATCTGGAGTTCCTGATATCAGACCCTGGAGATAGTCTGCCAGGTTATAAGGAAAGCCACATGGCTAGTATCTTTTTGTGGGCATCATTCAGGCAACTGAGACTGTCTTGTCACCACAAGGTAATAATAATCTTCTATATAGGTATTTTTCTCTAATTAGACACCCTTTACTTCATTCAGTTCTAGGTGGTGTTTGTCTAAAATTCTCTTCTTTGGCGCATAGGAAAGTTGAACCAACTACCTACTATGGTCATCTATCTGCCTCCTTGTATTAGATGCCTATTGCATTTACCTTAGGTAGAAATAAATTTCATTGATAAGGGGCCATATACTTGTACAGGGTGGGTAGATTCCTTTATGGTATAATTTTAGGGCTTTGCAGAAAGTATCTACACCCAAATACATCTCCCACCCTGATGATATGTGTCATCATTATTTCCATTCAATGTCTCCAATGAGTGAGGCTCAATTTCTGTCCTGTTTTCAAAGTCTCAGAGTAACTTGGAGAGAAGGACACAGCAACATGGCAGAAAATACAATTAGTAATTATGGTTAGTAAATATAGCTAGTAATTGTAGTAATGACTGTTTTTGGACTGTCCCTATTATACACCAAGCTTTTAAAAGAAATTTATTGACCCACACAACTAGGAAGTACAGTGCTCTATACTTTGGGGCACTGCTGGTTCCAGAGGCTCCAATATCATCACCAGGGCTCCCCCATGGTGTCTTCCTTGGTATGTAAAAAAGGTCCCAGGGAAGACTCTGATTGGCTGATTTGTGTAATGTGCCTTTCCCTTCCTTTTCCAAGCACCCTGCTTAAGAGAGTGGTTGATGCTGGTTGGCCAACCTAGATCACATGAAGCCCGGTCCTATGGTCAAGAGATGCAGGTGGTTTCACTTCAAACAAACTCCAAGGATATTGAGTTATTTGCAGGGTAAAGGGGTTCTCTTACCAGAGTAGGGCAAAGAGACACCTAGATGGAAACAATCAGATGTCCATTTT
The DNA here is from genome assembly GCA_963574415.1 of Tarsius wallacei. Taxonomy (NCBI): domain Eukaryota; kingdom Metazoa; phylum Chordata; class Mammalia; order Primates; family Tarsiidae; genus Tarsius; species Tarsius wallacei. Next base: position 14,571 of record CAUYQG010283057.1, on the reverse strand, counting down.
AGAAGTCAGGTGGAAAAAGGGCTATACTGCATATTTTCCTTGTTCTTGACCACTTTGTTCACTTCAGCATCTTTTTTTAAAATGTAAAGGTGGCAGTGGGGATAAGAAATCATGCTGAGTCTTATCTTTTTTTTTTTTTTTTTTATTTGGAGTCTCACTGTCGCCCAGATTGGAGTGCAGTGGCCGCTCCCGGCCACCACAGCCTCGACCTGCTGGGCTCCGGCGATCCTTCCGCCTCAGCCTCCCAAGTAACCGGAACTACAGGCACGCACTACCATGCCTGGCTAATTTTTTTTTTGATTTGTTGTAGAGATGAGGTTGCCCAGGCGGGTCTCGAACCTACAGGCTCAGGCAATCCACTCACCTCAGCCTCTCAAAGGCGCGGGATTACAGGCTGAGCCACCGAGCCTGGCTGAGTCTTATCATGATGTGAGACTTTGTTCAAATTTTTTCCTTTCTATTCTCACTGACCCAGGATAGAACACTTTGGAAAGCAAGTCAGATAGTCTAAAATGGGAGGACCTCAAAAAAGCACCGAGAAGAGTACCAAGAAGAAGCATGATACCCCTGGCTTTCCTTACAACATGGCCCTGGACTGAGCGCCAGCCCAAGGATTCCCATGTCTGCCTGTAAATAGGCCCTAGCTTCTGGCATCTGGAGCAGCTTGGCATATATGGAGCCTTCCCTTCCCTGACTGTCCACTCCCTCTCTTCTAAGTGCCTTTCTACCACAAGAACGGTTGACAGTTCCTTCCTCAGAAATCTCTTTTGGCCTTGTCCCCTTGGCCCCACAGATAGACCCTCCAAGGACAGTGGTACATACACATCTGGACAGAATTCATGATCACATCTTGACAAGTGATGCCACTGTATTGAAAAGCACAGTCCATGTACCAATCTAAGGGTGGAAATTAAACCCTAAACCAACACAAACACATTATAATTCAGTAGCATCATTAAAAAGAACTATATCATTAAAATGTTTGTGTATTGTAGCTTAAATTCAACTCTGGTAGGAAATTTGAGCTGTTTCTGGGAGATGTCTTGCATAACTGGAAACAGAATGTTCTCTTCTTTTCCCACTAACGGCCCTATTCCCACTAGTTTCTGTCCTTAGTGCCACCAAACTAATAATGATTCAGTGGCTATGCTTACTTCAGGGTTTTAGTCCTTGAAAATGTTTCCCATAATTACCTCTCTTGTGTCCTTTTCTTAAGACCAATGACTTTGCAATTAGTATCGAGGGAAGGGGCCATCACTCCTAAGCAATCATCAAGTTGTCAGCAAATATATCTATCCGGGTTACCTTTAGTATCTTGTGTTATTTCACAGGCACTTGTCTGCCATTTCCTGCATAGGATCTTCTCATGATCAGGTTCTATAAAACAGCGCTCACCATCTTTTTTGGCAAGATGGTTTCATGGAAGACAATTTCCACAGTTCGTGGGATGGGATAGGGGATGTGCGGTTAGACATCGCTGCTAATGATTCCCCAGCACTAGCATCACTGCCTCAGCTCCACCTCAGATCATCAAGCATTAGATTCTCAAGGAGAGTGCAACCTAGATCCCTCGCATGCACAGTTCACAATAGGGTTCACGCTCCTATAAGAGTCTAATGCTGCTGCTGATCTGACAGGAGGTGCAGCTCAGCTGGTAATGTGAGCGATTGGGAGCAGCTGTAAATATAGATAAAGCTTTGCTCACTCACCTGCTGCACACCTCCTGCTGTGCTACCTGCTTCCCAACCGGCCACGAACTGGTATTGGTCCATAGCCCGGGGGTTGGGGACGCCTGCTATAAAACCCAGAACAATATGAGTGTAAGAAACCTTGCTTACTAGAAAGTCCTTCCTACTCACGATGGTACTTTCCTTAGCCCCTCACCCTTGATCTCCATAGACAAACTTTTTCCCTCTTCAAATTCTATGAGACCTGGTTTTTGACCCAGGTAGATAAAGTGGCTGAGTGTGTCAGCAATTATACTGACATGACCTCACCTCTGGCGTTCAGTTGTAACAGTGGTCTGTGTTTCCAAACAAAACGAATAGCCTGCTGTTGTCAGATGTTGGGCATTTCACATGTACTCTTCAAGGAAAATGGGGTGATGTTTGCTATGTGTTTCTGTCTGTTTGGCAGAGGACCTGTTTCTCAGTGACTCCTAAAGCCTCATGTCTTAGGAGCAAGAGTTCAGACTGACAGGAAGATCTTGAGTGTTGAAAAGTTGGAGAACCTATCTCCAATTCAGATACTTTTCTTTCAAAAGCTCAATCCCTAAATCCCTCAGAAATCCTAAGCTGTTCGAATTATCCAAGCTTGTAGTTAGGATGCGTTTTTACTCTTTTTCAGCCTGGTTAAGCTACCACAGCACAATAGCCTGACTTCTCTTCTTCATAAGGAAACCTAGGCATACAGCGAGCATCAAACAGATATGGAAGTAGAGTAAACTTTGTGAATTGCAGGCTGACATCTCACTTGCCACCTCCATAGGTATGGATGAGGCCAGTGGAACTTGGCAGACACAGGGCTGGCTAATGTTGCATGAGGATTGGAAGAGAAGATGGTGGTTGGGAGGTTGGGACATTCACCCCTGTTTGTGAGATCCTCCATCATTCTCCTAGAGTTTCCTCCTTCTAATTCCTGGAGCACCCATGATACAGTCCAACACACTCTCAGGGCAGGAAATGACTCAAAAAACTGAGCTGGATAAAGCTGTAGCTTGGAAGCATTTGCTTAAGGAATTCTGCCCCGCTTCCCGGGAAATTTGCATTTTACCAGTAGACTCTTGAAGATCAAAAAGGATTTTTTTTTTTTGAGTTGGAGTCTCACTGTGTCGCCCAGACTGGAGTGCAGTGGCCGCTCCCGGCCACCGCAGCCTCGACCTGCTGGGCTCCGGCGATCCTTCCGCCTCAGTCTTCCAAGTAGCTGGAACTACAGGCGCGTGCTACCATGCCCGGCTGATTTTTGATTTATTGTAGAGATGAGGTCTCGCCAAGTTGCCCAGGCGGGTCTCGAACCCGCAGGTTCAGACAATCCGCTCACCTCAGCCTCCCAAAGCGTGGGATTACAGGCTGAGCCACCGAGCCCGGCTTCAAAAAGGATTTTTACTGGGAGGGAAGTATGTCTCTTAAAGTTAAGAAAACCTTTTTATTTGGAATGAATTATAGATGCACAGGAAATTGGACAAATGGCACAACCTATTCTTCCTCCGCTTCCTCCAGTGGCGACATCTTACATAGCTGTCTGTAGTATAATATCAAAATTAGGAAACCAACATCGGCACATTACTGTTAACTATTAACTAAACTACAGACTTTACTCCATTTTCACTACTTAAAACAAAACAAAACAACACAACATTTGAGCATGGTGGTTCATGTCTGTAATCTTCGTACTCTGGGAGGCTGAGGCAGGAGGTTCGCTTGAACCAAGGAGTTTGAGACCAGCCTGGGGCAACATAGTGAGACCTTGTCTCTACACACACACACACACACACACACACACACACACACACACACACACACACACATACACATACACATGAAATGATCTGGATGTGGTGGTGTATGCCTGTAGTCCCAGTTACTTGGGTAGCTGAGATGGGAGGATCGCCTGAGCCTAGAAGTTAGAGGCTGCAGTGAGCTATGATCATGCCATTGCATTTCAGCCCAGACAACAGAGTGTGTGTATATGTGTGTAGTTCTACGCCACTACCCCAATCAAGATATAGAACTGGTCCATCACCACAAAATAATCCCCTCATGCTACCTCTTTGTATTCACCATCCACACCCACTCTTGTCTAGAATGGCTACACCTTTTTTCATTCCTATCAACAACATACGAGAGATCCAGTTTCTAGGCATCCTTACCAAAAGCTGGGATTATCGCTTTAATTTTAACTGGTATAATACAACACAGTGAGTTTTACATTTTACGTTACATCCATGATTCATTTTGCACTAATTTTTGTATAAGATATGAGGTTTAGATCAGGGCTCATTTTTCTTTTGGCCTATGGACATCTAATTGCTCTAGCACCATTTGTTGAAAAGGCTAACCTTCTGCCATTGGATTGCTTTTGCCTCTTTGTCAAGAATCAGTTGAGTGTATTTGTGTGGGTCTATTTATGGGTTCCATTTATCTATGTCAATCTCTCTACCAATATAATAATTACCTTGATTAATGCAGCTACTTGGAAGGCTGAGGCTGAGGATCACCTGAGCCCAGCAGGTCGAGGCTGCAGTAGCCATGATCGTGCTACTGCAATCCAACCTGTGCGACAGATTGAGACTCTGACTCAAAAAACAATACAAAACAAAAACAAAACAAACAAAAAACCTTGTAGTAAGTACTATTTGACTTTAGAACTTCATACATGTGTTACTTCAATAGAAATGTAATTAGAAAATCTAAATTCAAAAAATAATCAATTCTTAGTGCAACTTTTTAAAGATAGATTTTTAAAAGAGCAGTTTTAGGTTCACAGTAAAATTTAGAGAGAAGTGCAGAAATTTGCCACATGCCTCCTGCCCCCACACACGCACAGCCTCTCCCATTTTCCCATCTTGTGTGAACTTGTGTAGGTTAATTCATGCATCTGAGCCTCTGTGTCTTTGACAAAACTGTTCCCAACCAAACTGGGACCCTTGTTTAAAATATGCAGGTTTCCAAGTTTTATCTCTGGGAATTCTGAGTTAATAAGTCTAGGGTATGGCCCAGGAATCAGCATTAAATTTTTTACGTTTTTTAAGTTAATTATTACGTTTTTTAAGTTAATGGCCTTCATTTTGTAGAGAAGTTTTAGATCCACAGCAAAATTGAGAGGAAGGTACAGAGATATCCCATAAATCCCCTGACCCAACTCTTGCACAGTTTTCCCCAGAGTGGTACATTTGTTACAACCGAAACTACATTGACACATCGTTATTGCTGAGGGTCCATAGTTTACATTTCCTTTGGTGTGTACATTCTACAGGTTTGGACAAATGTATAATGACATATTCACCCTTATATGTCATACAGAGTAGTTTCATTGCCCTAAAAATCTTCTGTGTTCTGCCTATTCATCCCTCCCTTCCGCATAACACCTGGCAACTACTGATTTTTTTACGATCTCCATAGTTTGACCCTTTCCATAGTGTCATATATAACTTTATTAGGCTGACTTTTTTTCACTTACTAATATGTGTTTACGTTTCTTCAATGTCTTTTTATGAATTGATAGTCCATTTCTCTTTATTGCTGAGCAATATTCTATTGTATGGATATACCACAGTTTATCCACTCACTTACTGAAGGACATCTTGGTTGCCTCCAAGTTTTGGCAATTATAAATACAGCTGCTAAAAACATCTGTGTGCAGGTTTTGGTGTAGACATAGTCTTCAACTCCTTTGGGTAGATATTAAGGAGCGCAATTGCTAAATTCTATGGTAAGAGTATGTTTAGTTTTGTAAGAAACATCACCAAACTGTCTTCCAAAGTGGTGATTGGTACCATTTCACATTCCTACCAGCAATGGATGAGAGTGAGTTCCTGTTGCTCTACACCCTTGTCAGCATTTGATGTTGTCAGTGTTCTGGATTTTGGCCATGCTGATAGTTGTGTTTTTAGCGCAGTTTTCATTAACCCTGGCTACCCATTGGAATTGACTGGGAGAACTTTAAAAAAAAGTCTGTTTTAGGCCCTACCCCTGGCCAATTAAGCTGGGTTTGAGGCTCAGTCACCAGCACTTAAAATGTATTTCCCATTTGGGAGGCTGAGGTGAGGGGTTGCCTGAGACCACAGGTTTGAGAACAGCCTGGGCAACTTGGCAAAACCTCATCTCTACAATAAATAAAAAAATTAGCAGGTTGTGGTAACAGAAGCCTATAGTTCCAGCTACTTGGAAGGCTGAAGCAGAAGGATTGCCTGAGCCCAGCAGGTTGATGCTGGGGTGGCTGTGAGCATGCCACTGTACTCCAGCTGAGCGATAGAGTGAGACTCCAACTCAAACAATATATATATATATATATCTCAGATTATTTAAGTATGTATCTGGGGTTGAGGCTGGCTTGTTTAGAACATATATTACCAGTAGACCTTTGATAAAGTGTTAGTGATGGTGAGAAAGGTAAAACATGAAGCTCTTGCCATCTTAGAGTCAACCAGCTTTTTGGAGATTGGTAGATCAGACACTTTTGGAAGACCTTGCTTGAGAGAAATCATATGTATGCAAAATACTTGTAGATGGTGAAGCAGAGACAGCTAAAGGGACATTAGAGCCAATTAGGGCCTTACGGATTTCCCCCAGATGATTAAAACTAAACAGAGGGCATGACAATTATGTTTTCTAAGTCTGTAGAGAGAATAAAAGCAGAAAGAAAGGAAAAAAGAAAACATAACCCTTAAATTTAGGGTATTTTGTAGTCCTCACTATATCACTTGAAATAGCTTACTACAAAACTGGCCTGGTGAGCCGGGCTCGGTGGCTCAGCCTGTAATCCCGTGCCTTGGGAGGCTGAGGTGAGTGGATTGCCTGAGCCCGCGGGTTCAAGACCCGCCTGGGCAAGCGAGACTTCATCTCTACAATAAATAAAAAAATTAGCCGGGCGTGGTAGCGCATGCCTGTAGTTCCAGCTACTTGGAAGGCTGAGGCGAAGGATCGCCGGAGCCCAGCAGGTCGAGGCTGCGGTGGCCGGGAGCGGCCACTGCACTCCAGTCTGGGCGACAGAGTGAGACTCTGACTCAAAAAAAACCCAAAAAACTGGCCTGGATACCCTCTCAAGTTCTCTATTTGGACCTCTATCAGCATTGGTGGCAATCATAACAAATGGACCAAGATAGAAGACATTGAAGCTGTGTCTGCAGAAGAACACAGGACAATAACAAGAGACCAAAAGAAGATCTGTCTTGTATAGCTGCCTGGGGAGTGTATATTCAGGAGGGCTGCACAAGTTAGAAGACATGACTTAAACATCACAAGAGATGACTAGCAAATGTGCCTCTAAAGAGAAACAGTATTTTTAAAAATTTTTTTAGTATTTTAAAAATGTAAACAAGTCAGTATTTTTTAGTATATTCACAAAGTTTTGCAACTATCAGTATTATCTAATTCATCAATTTCATCACCCCTATAAGTAACATTTTACCCATTAGCAGTCACTCCCCATCCTTCCCTCATCTGAGGCCTTGGCAACCACAAATCTATTTTCTGTCTTTATGAATTTTCCTACTCTGGACATTTCATATAAATAGAATTGTACATTGTGTGGCCTTTTGTGTCTGGCTTCCTTCGCTTTGTTTAAAGTTTTAAAAGTTTAACCATGTTGTAGCATGTATTGGTACTTCATTCTTTGTTATGACTGAATAATATTCTGTTATATTGATATACCACATTTTGTTCATTCATCAGCTGATGGACATTTAGGCTCTTTCTACTTTTTGGCCATTATGTATAAGGCTGCTGTGAACATCTGTGTACAAGTTATTGTGTAGACATAGGTTTTCATTTCTCTTGGGTATATAGCTAGGAGTAGAATTGCTGGACCATAGGGTCATTTTATGTTTTACTTTTTGAGAAACTGCCAAACTATTTTCCACAGCAGCTGCACTATTGGACATTCCAACCAGCAATCTACCTCCTCATCAACACTTGTTATTTTCTGTCTTTTTTGTTATAAACATCCTAGAGGGTAAGAAGTGGTATCTTAATGTGGTTTTAATTTGCATTTCTCCAATGACTAATAATGTCAAGCATCTTTTCTTGTGCTTGTTGACCATTTGCTTATCTTCTTTGAAAAAAATGTCTGTTCAGATCCTTTGCCAAACCATTATCTCTGCTGCGATCTGCCTGGCAGGCTAAACTACCACCTTTGGGGTAGTTGGCGCAGAATCATCAGGACTGCCCTATTTTTTGCTCCAGCTCACAGCTGACCAGAGAGAGCCAAATATGCTCCCCAAACCAATCACATAACATGTCTAGCTCCTAGTTAGCCCACCAACACCTCCAATAAGGGCATGCATGAAGTTCTTTCCCACTCCCTTGCTTGCTTTTGAATGTCTGCCAAATGCAAATGATGGTGGATGACTTCCTTTCTATAGCAAGCTCTGAATAAATAGCCTCTGTTTGTTCTCATTTGGGTGGTCTTCATTTATTTCCACAGTAGGGTTGCCAGATAAAAAATATAGCATATTCAGTTAAGTTAGAATTTCACTTAAACAGCAAATTTTTAGTATAAATATAATCATATGTCTTTTAAAGATGGGGATACATTTTGAGAAATGCATCATTAGGTGATATTGTCATTATGTGAACATCACAGAATGTATTCACACAAACCTAGATGATATATTCTACTACACACCTAGGCTATATGATATGGCCTACTGCTCCTAGACTACAAACATGCACAGCATGTGACTATACTGAATACTGTAGGCAATTGTAGCACAATGGAAAATATTTGTGTATTTAAACATATCTAAACACGGACAAGATAATGAGTTCTGCTATGACATCATGATGTCTATGATACCACTAGGTGATAGAAATTTTTATAATGATGTCACTAGGCAAAAGGAATTTTTAAAGCTTCTTTGTAATCTTATGGGACTGCTATCATATATGTGGTCTGTTGATGACTGAAATGTCATTATATGACACCTGACTGTATATTCCAAATATTGCATAATTGTGATTTGCTATATCTGGAACCCTATCGTATGTAAAAAATGCAAACCCACACAGAATTCTCAGAGATAAGTATACTGGCTTTCTCAAGAGAAAGTGCCTGGATAATTCTGATCAGCTGAGCCCTCTGGGTTGTTAAGTGCCAATTAAATGACATTTCTGTTTTCTGGTTTTGCTATGTTTCTGTACCAAACCAAAGCTTATCCTTCAATCAATACATGTTTTGATTTACCTTGATCAAGCTGGGGGACTTCCAAATTATTGTCTGTATTTTAGCCCCAGACAATACAATGCATTTCATTCTAAAAGCCCTTTGCTCCCTGTGTGTTAATTAAAGTTATTTCAGTGGTTTCTGCTGCCAGTTTCCTCTGCTCTTCAATCCGACTCTCGTTAATTCAGTCCCCAGGGTCCCTGGAGATTCATGCAGTCTTCATTTCTGATTTATTTTTGTCCTGACCAGATGGCTCCAGGTTCCTGACTTCATGGGCATCTTTTGGATTATCCTGTTTATTTTTCCCAGTGCCTAAGGTAAGGGTCGATTCTTTCCAAGCACATGTGTCAGCAAGATAAGCCATTCAGCACCGCTGCTGCTTAGACTCCATAACCAAAGTTATTCGATTTAATATATATTTTCATAAACTCCATAGCAAAAGTTGGCAGAAGGTTGTTGGTTTGTTTCTTGATCTTTCAGGAGATGCAGCCAATGACAGGGCAGCAGCTGGCAGGACTGAACCGAGCTGAAGGGACTCTACAGGGGGCTTCAAAGGCACACTTGGTTTTTGTTAAAAAATACTCCCTATACATTTTGACACAATGAAAGCTGTCATATTATTCAAGTCTAAAGCCGAATATGCTCTGCTTAGTGGGTTTTGAAACCTTAAAAAACATGCAGGAGGCTGGGTTCGGTGGTTCAGCCTGTAATCCCAGCACTTTGGGAGGCCGAGGAGAGTGGATTGCCTGAGCCCGAGGGTTCGAGACCAGCCCGGGCAAATTGGCGAGACCTCGTCTCTACAATAAACCAGGCGTGGTAGCGCGCGCCTGTAGTTCCGGCTCCTTGGAAGGCTGAGGCGGAAGGATCACCGGAGCCCAGCAGGTCGAGGCTGGGGTGGCCAGGAGCGTGCCACTGCACTGTAGCCTGGGCGACGGAGTGAAACTCCAACTCAAAAAACAAACAAACAAACAAAAAAACAGACAAAAAACCATGCAGGAAACCACACAATACAGAGAATCATGGCATTTGGACTTACACACACGTGCACATGCATACATACCCACTAGCACACATACAATCCAGTAATTATGAATTACCATTGACAGGAGTGTCAGTCACCAGAAGGGTTTATTGTTCAAAATGCTGTAAAGATGCACAATTCACACAGATTTTTCAGATTGTTGGTTCTGACTCCTGGACCAGTTCTTCTTATGGCCTACCCATGCATGCAATGGAGAATCCCGGTGGGCTAATGATCTGTATTCAGTAGAGACCAAAACAAGAATTTCTTACTTTTTGGTTCTAACTAGCCTGCTCTGTGCTTTGTTTTGGATGGCCCTAAGGAACACAAAGGTTAATAAAGCAGTGTGCTTGCCTTATAAGCCAATTAGAGGCTTTTGCCCACAAAAGCAACTGTAATACAATCCTGTCTGTGAAGAGTGCTATACAAAGGTTAAAATCTTGTGATCAAGTGCTGGGTGAACAAATCTGGGGTGTCTTTGCAGATATAATCTAGACTTTGAAAACTGAGACTGTGGTGATAGGTCAGTATGTTCTGTGTAGGTTTGGGGGGTAAGCATTGAGGAGAGGATTTATGGTACATTCAACATAAACAAAGGGAGATGCCAGAAAGAGCATGGAATGTTTATGAAACTGGGAGCAAAGTGATGTTTTGAAGTGGTTGCAAGAAAGGATGTGAGAGAATAGAGAATAGAAAGCCAATGCCAACAATAGGTAACTGAAATACTGTAATAATAATAGCTACTATATATTGCCTGCTTTATATTGGCACTGTGCTAAGTGCTTTTTCGCCCATAATCACATTTAAAGCCCACAAATCTGAGTAGAAATTGTTTTTTCTATTTTACGGGTGAGTAAAATGAGACAAGAGGATTTCTTTTTTAAAAAATTGTATTTATTTTATTTTAAAGATATGGGGTACAATTCAGGGTTAGGTATACAAATGGTAATTGTACAGGTAAAGTTGGGACCTCACTTTGGTCCCCACTTCACCTGGTTTGAGATCAGATACCCTTGTTGATGAAGTGTGCCCCTCCCCTCCCCTCCTTCCCCTGGCAGTTTCCCACCACTGCCAATCCCTTTGTTATAGTATTATGATAATTGTTCAGGGGCAGCTTATGAGTGAGAACATGTGGTACTCAGTTCTTTGTTTCTGTGATAGACTGCTAAGTATTACAGACTTTAAATCTATCCAAGTTGCCTCAAAGTTCATAATTTTGTCCTTCTTTATGACTGTGTGATATTCCATTGTGTATATGTACCACATTTTAAAAATCCAGTCTATTTCCAATGGGCAGCACAGTTGGTTTCATGTTTTTGCTATTGTGAATAGTGCTGCAATAAACACGCGTGTACAGGTATCTTTTTTTTTTTTGAGTTGGAGTCTCACTCTGTCGCCCAGACTGGAGTGTAGTGGCCACTCCCAGCCACCGCAGCCTCGACCTGCTGGGCTCTGGCGATCCTTCTGCCTCAGCCTTCTGAGTAGCTGGAACTACAGGCATGCGCTACCACGCCCGGCTGATTTTTTTTAAATTTATTGTAGAGATGAGGTCTCACCAAGTTGCCCAGGCGGGTCTCGAACCCGCAGGCTCAGGCAATCCACTCACCTCAGCCTCCCAACGTACGGGATTACAGGCTGAGCCACCGAGCCCAGCTAAGTATCTTTTTTTTATAGAATGATTTGAGTTCCTCCGGGTATATTCCCAGAAGGGGGATTGCTGGGTTGTATGGGAGGTCGATTTTTAGATCTTTTAGGAATCGCCACACTGTTTACCACAGAGGTTGTACTAGTTTACACTCCCACCAGCAGTGTAGAAGTGTTCCCTTTCCCGCATCCTCTCCAGCATCTGTTGCATTTTGAGTTATTGATGATGAGATACAGAGAATTTCTATAACTCAAGATTTCAATCTATGGCATTTGCCTTGTAACACATGCTGAGGAAATCTGTTGGGGCACTGGAAGGAAACTGAGATGGAGGATTCTGATTAATAGGTCTGACTCCACTGCTCCTCACCTTCATGCATTCTTCACATTAAGTGTCCTCACCCACCTTGGCCCTTCCACAGTTATTCCAATTAAGTCCCACTACAGCCACATTCTTGGAGTATTGGCTCATGCGTGTATTTTATCTCCTTTTATCTCCTATCATCCTCTGTTTCCTTAAAGGAAGGGATCTAGTCTGTCCTTTTGTATTTCCCACAGAGTGAGGAACGATGGTAATTGATTGATTAGCATCCCACTAAGCGTTCCACTTAGGTGCCAACCTGAAATGCTTGTTGTCTACTGCCTGATTGAACACCTTCCTCATTAACTTCATTTGGGAAGGCCAAGTGGGAGTGTTCCACTCTTGGACAGCAGACTCAAAGAAAACAAGTTCGGTGGTTTGTGGATTCCCCAAAAGAACTTGGGAGTTTAACTCTGAGCAATGCGTGACAGGCTGTCTCTGTGTTTTGGCTGTCACTGTCTTCAGTTAGCACCTCCATCACAGCTCTGCCAGCTCTGTGCCAGCCTCCTACCCAGAATTTCTCAACTATAACTTCTCTGTCACTCAGCAACCAAGCTGCACTGACCATGAGGACTTCAGGTTACTTCTATTCTCATTACGGGATAATTGTTGCTTCGGGATCATGGCTGTGCAGAAACATTTTAATACTTAGATGTTAGATGGTGGAGGAGGGCCAAAAGCCTGAGGGCAGTCATAATAATAAGAAATATTGGAAACCACTTCATGTCCAGTTTCTTAGTTTGCCTAAGCCCACCCAGGAGAGCAAGTCACAGGTATAAGTTTGGTCAATATTAGATAAGCAAATGGCTTTTTAATTCATTGGTTGATTGATTGTCCCCCTTCTCTTGAAGTATTTATTCAGGCATAATAAGTTGTGTTACCCATAGCCCAGACTCCACTTTGGCCGGTGAGCAAATAAGAATTCTCTCTGATAGATTTATACTCATCTGTTGTGCTTCTAACGCTTGAGCTATTTCATTTGCTATTTGAGCCAAAGTCTGATATAAATTATGGATGACATTATCTAGTCCAGGAACTCCTAGCCAGAGTATAAATCCTTACACAAATCAGTAAAATACTGTGTTTTGGATACCTCCTGGTAAGGTGACAAGCCAAAATATTAATAAAATGAGAGCCCTGGGAGTTTCTGTTTTGAATGCTTGAAAAGGCTGAATGAGTATATCCAAAGTGTACAGCATATTTTAATGTGGCAAGCATAGGAAATCCATTTGATCACACCAAAAGAAAGTCCCAGAAGTGCACATCGAGAAGGTACAAATGTGTTGTCTGAATTTAATTGGTCTGATTGTGAATGAAAACACCCTTGATAAAGTTAATCATATAATGGTTTTTGTGTAGATTTGTGAGACAATAATTGGACTATAGTTTGCATTATTAGTTCCATGTCCCATCCTATTCTTGATATTTCCCTGATTTCTTTGAAGGCTCTTGGAAATATCAAAAACACCATATAATTGTTGGTGACATAGTGTCTAGTTAAGGCATATATATGTGTCAAGGTTAATATTTCTGTACTGAAGATAGAAGGGAATGAAATTATCGGTCTTGGGTTGAAATCTGGTACCATTTAGGCTTCTAGATATGGGTATGAGTCTTACTAGAAGAGCTGGGGCTGGGTGAGAAACTCAACAGCTGAAAAGATTGGCTGTTGTTGCAATTGTTTAAGAAAGGTTAATTCGCAGAGTTTCTGGAAATGAAAGTGTTCCAATAAAATGGAAAAAAGAAAAGAGCAGGGTGACCATTTTAACAACCTAGTATCTCGAGCTATCACAAAATAAAAAGCCATACAGGCAAAAAGAGGAGTCAGATAATAAAATTAGAGTCTGTTGTCCTGATTCCAAATCTTGATTAGAAGGTCTTGGGAGGGGTGCTGTCTACTTCAGGAAGTCTTTGTTTCTTTTTTTTGTGGACCTCCGAGTTAAATCTCTAGTGGGACTGGAAAGATGTCTCAGTGGTAGGATCCTTAACACACTGATCCCTGATCCCGGCTTACATGTACTTGTGGTTAAAAGGACCTGAAATGGTCTTTTCCAGTGCATTTCTAAAAACTGAATTTCATTGGTTTCACTTTCAGTATCTCCAGTCTCCTGACTGCAAATCAAGTAAGGGTGTGTTGGGTAATATCTCTTTGAAAAGGCAGCTTGCACCTGTTGGACATATATCAGTTTTTACACTATTTGACAAGCGTTAAGTGGAGGAGTCACCACAGCCTCATGGGTCTTCTTAGAATTATTTCATATGGGGAGGGCCCATGAGGATTTTGAGATGACAATTGTATTATCATTAGAGCTAATGGTTAGATTTTAATTCAGGGGAGATTAAACTCTTCTGAAAATCGGTATAATAATAATTATTAACAGCTCATTAGCCCATTCTATTTTGTCAAAATATCGTGGGTCAATGTAGACAAGGAAGTTTTTGCTTTAATGGGAACACTTTACATAGTTTCTGAAGTATTTCACCTGTGAAGTGAGATTTTTCTATCATTAGAAATGCATGTACTCTCCAGGTGGGAAAACCAATATCTGTCTGCCTGTCTATCTATCATCCATCCATCCATCCATCTATCCATCTCTCCCTCCCTTCCTCCATCTCTTCATTCATATATTCATCAACCCAACAAACACTAGTTGAGTACCTGTCA
>CAUYQG010283055.1:0-10875 GCA_963574415.1 Tarsius wallacei | reverse complement strand
CTGATTTTCCTGGTCTTGAGTCTGCAAGCGTTCGGGTTGGAACTTACACCACCGGCCCTCCTGGGGCTCCACCGGGCCGCCGTTCACCTGCAGGTGTGGGACTCCTCAGCCTCCACAATCTCAATAAACCAATTTATTATAATAAATCATTTTCTCTCTGCATATACATCCTATCAGTTCTGTTTCTTTAGAGTACACTGACACAAAAGTAGCTCACACCATTGAGATCCATAAATGAGTGTAGAATAAGTGACTGACAAGCCTTGCATACATTTTCCAATACCAAAACAACTGCCATTTGGTCATTTCCTTTAATTGTATGCTCACCCAGCCAGGCATAGTGGCTCACGCTTGTAACCCAGCATTTTGGGAGGCCAAGGCAGGAGGATTGCTTGAGCCCAGGAGTTTGAGAACAGTCTGGGCAATATAGCAAGACCTTGTCTCCACAAAATAAAAAAATCAAAAATTAGCCGAACATGGTGGCGCATGCCTGTAGTTTCAGTTAATCAGGAGGCTGAAGCAGGAGGATTGTCTGAGTCCAGAAGGTTAAGGCTGTGGTAAACCATGACCCCGGCACTGCACTCCACCCTGGGCAACACAATGAGACCTCAACTCAAAAAAAAAAAAAAAGGTATAATCTCACCCATCAGTCCTTAAATCACTTTCATAACTTCTAGAGATTTCATAAAAATTACAACACTTAATGTCCTAAGTAAAATAAATAACCAAATAAAAACTCATTCTGATCTTTTTTCTTCCCATGATGGCCTGGCAAGACGTGGATTGTCAGGATCTTGTGTTTAAGTGAGAGACACCTACCTTTGCAGAAATTCCTCAGGCTACTGCTGTCCTTCCTAGCAGTCAATGGACAATCTCCGGAGCAACGTTCTCTTACTGAGGACTCGTTTTCTCCACCCCAAATATTTCCAAGTTTGGCCCATTTCTGGAGCATCCGAGCCATCTTTTCTAATTGCATGCACAGGCTTAAGCAAACATTCACACACGCATCCCTTGGGAGAACCAGTTCTAGCCAGGTGCAGTGGCTCATGCCTGTAATCCTAGCACTAGGGGAGGTGGAGGTGAGAGGATTACCTGAGCTCAGGGGTTAGAGACCAGCCTGAGCAACACAGCGAGACCTTGTCTCCACAATAAATCAACAATTCAGCTGGGCATGGTGCCACATGCCTGTGGTTCTGGAAGGCTGAGGCGGAAGGATCACCTGAGCCCAACGGGTCAAGGCTACAGTTGCCATGAGTGTGCCACTGCACTCCAGCCTGGGTGACAGAGTGAGACTCCAGCTAAAAAAAAAAAAAAAATTAAAAAGGGAAGACCAGTTCTATTAACCAAAAGTGACACCACACAGGGTGGAAGCCCAGATACACTGAAATAGTTAACCACTCTCATATCAAAGCGACCCCGGTTCCTGGCACCATTTCCCCTCCATTGGAAGGAATCGAAATGAGAGAGAACGACTCTGGGGTTGGTCAGCCTTGAAGTTCATGATCATGTTGCATTTTCACAACTCCAGGCATTCGTTTACATGGTAGGTCATGGGTGGGGCGTGTAGCAGGGACCCCCTACAGATTGAGTGAAATCAACACCCAAACTTCTCGCCTCTGTACTACAAAAGCATTTGGCCAATCTTCCATAATAATCACCCATTGCTGGTAAAGGAAAAGTCTTGTATCTGAAAGAGAAATGTTAAACTCTAACACGTATGAAAGAAGCTCAATCTGTTTTCCCTTTCAAATACGGGCACCGAAAATAAACAGCAGAGCATGACCAGCGGGAGCCAGCACAGACCCACTTGTTCTGTAATAACCGATTTACATGTAACTGATCTGTCCCACTTCGGCAGCTTAGAGTACAAAATGAGGTCGCCATCCTCTTTAATATTCAAATGAAATTAGTCTGGGAGCGCAAATTGGTTCAACCTTTTTGGAAGGCAATTGGATAGCACCTCCCCAAATCTGAACTGCGCTTACCTTTTAGCTCAAAAACTCTACTTCTAGGAATCTGTCCTACAGAAATGCTTGCACAAATACATAATGATCTATGTATCACATATGTCTGCTGCAGCACAAGGTAGAAAAGCTAGAAAAAAATGAGGACAAGACTGCCAAGTAACAGGGAGCTGGGACCAGGCACGGTGGCTCACGCCTGTAATCCCAGTACTTTGAGAGGCTGAGGCAGGAGTATTGCTTGAGCCCAGGAGGAGTTCAAGACCAGTCTGGGCAACATAGCGAGACACCATCTCTACAAAAACCAAAACATTCACCAGGCACAGGATCACCTGAGCCCAGGAACTCAAGCCTGCAGCGAGATGATTGTGACACTGCACTCCAACCTGGGTGACAGAGTGAGACCCCAACTCAAAAAAAACCACCCAAAACAAAACAAAGAACTGGACAGAAAGAAAGAAGTTGGGTACCAATGTACTCGTTCTGGAAGACTTCCAAGACTTTGTGTAGCAATAACACAAGTCACCAAACCACACAGACAGCACAGTGACATTTATGTTTAAAAATATACCACCTGGCCAGGTGCAGTGATTCACGCCTATCATCCCAGCATTTTGGGAGGCCGAGGTGAGAGGATTGCCTGAGCCCACGGATTCGAGGCCAGCCTGGGCAACTTGGCGAGACCTCTTCTCTACAATGAATCAAAAAATTAACCTGTGGCTCCAGTTACTTGGAAGGCTGAAGCAGAAGGATCTCCTGAGCCCAGCAGGTCAAGGCTGCAGTGGCTGGGAGAGTGTCACTGCACTCCAGCCTGGGTGAGAGTGAGACTCCAACTCAAAAAAATATATGTATATATCACCTACAACTATGTACACATATAGATATAGCTAGGGCTGATCCATAGCGCACGCATATCTTGTCTTCATCTCCATCTATCTTGGTCTATGTCTTTATATCCATCCATACATACGTCTGTGTCTATTTAATCCCCATCTATTGCTGTACTATCTATATCTGTATCCATCTACATCTCTATCTGTCTGGATCTGTATCCATATTTACATAAAAGTCTGAGAGAGGAAATGTCTTCAAGAGACAAGGTGAAGGGCAGCTTTCACTGCTGACTCCGTGTGTTTCTGTCTTGAGTTTCCTCATACATGTATACCACTGATGTAATTTTCCAAAATCAGATGACCCCGAGCGCCACATCCTGCCTCCAAGGGCAGAGGTCCTTCTTCCTGCCCTGGGGACTCCTGCCATGATCACACCCAGGAATATGTGCTGGCTCACAAAGGTCCATCCCAGCCAGTGTCACGGGAGAGACAGCAACAGGGACACGGGGTGGCCTGTGGAAGTCTGTCCAGGCACACGCTGGCCCTGAGGTCTGGCCGCCCGACAGCCCAGGGCTGACTCTGTCCCCCACCCCAAAAAAATCTGACCTGGTGCACGGAGCGTGTGGCAGGTTTTCTCGTGGTGCTGAAGGGAGCCCAGACACATTGAATGGTTTCAGGGAACTTTGGTGTGTTTCTCAGGACCCTGAGTGCAGGGGCAGGAAAGCCAGAGAGAACCCAGCAGCAGGTGAGTCAGAGGCAAACTAAAAGAACCATGCCACATCGACCTAGATGAGCCAAAACCCAGGGTCCAGAGAAAAAAAAAAGAACATCCTGTCCTGGAAAAGTGGTAGCACTCGTCCCCAGTGCCCCCAGGCCTCGGATCCCAGAAGCCCCTCTGCCAGAATGTAGACGCTACCCAGGGAGAGGAGCAAGGGTTCCCGCAGACAAGAGCAGTTACCCACCATGGGCCGAGGGCCCAGCACAGGTGAGAAGCGACAGGAACATACCGTGTCCTATCCTGGACACCAGAGGTCGGGAGCTGACACCTTTACACACATGCACACACACCTGCATCTATGTGTCCCAGGGGTTAAGATCTGGCAGGGCCTCTGTCCAAGAGACAGTGAGATGGCAAGTTGCTCATGTAGGACATGATCCCAGGAGACACAGGGAGAAAAAAGAGACATGAGACAGGGAGGAGCGGTCAGCACAGGACGGCTGACCAGCAGGTCACTCTGGGAGACAGGCAACCCCCCAAAGGCAGCTTCCTCAGTCATGGGTGGAAGCTCGCTCCCTGAGGGCGGGACTGGGTGCCGGTCCCTCTGTTGGTTTGCAGGGGCTGCCATGACCAAATGCCACACGTTGAGTGGCTTGATCAACAGAAATTCACTGTGTCTCCACTTTGGAGGCTGGAGGCCCAAGACGAAGGTTGTGGATCTGTTCCAGGCCCCTCTCCTGGTGGTGGCTTGATGGCCACCACTGTCCCTGACTGGTAGATGCATCACCGCAGTCTCTGCCTTTATCTTCACATGGTGTTCTCTGTGGGTTGTGTGTGTGTCTGCCTGTCTCTGTGTCCAAATTTCCCCTTCTCATAAAGACTCAAATGACAGGAGCTGGGCACAGTGGCTCATGCCTGTACTCCCAGTACTTTGGGAGGCCAAGAGGCTCACTTGAGGCCAGGAGTTCAAGACCAGACTGGACAACATAGCAAGATCCCGTCTCTACAAAAAACAATTTTCAAAATTACCCAGGCATAATGGCATGTCCCTGTAGTACCAGCTACTCAGGAGGCTGAGGTGAGAGGATCATTTGAGCCCAGGAGTTCAGGCTGCACTGCACTCCAGCCTGGGTGACAGAGCCAGACCTCGTCTCTAAAAATAATAAATATGGACATCCATCATATTGGATGAGGGCTGACCCTTGTGACCTCATCTTAACTTAATCATCTACAAAGGCCTATTTCCTGATAAGGTCACATTCACAGGTCCTGAGGTTAGGATTTCCACAGTTTTGGGGGGGACACAATTCAACCCATAACGCTCCCCTCCTCGGCACTTCTAGCCACACATTGGCCCGCACAGAAAGTTCAGTGCAGACCTGCAGGGGCTCCCAGATCCTCAAGGCTGGAAGACTGTTGGGACGGGGAGACATCGGCAGGACACCCCGGCGTCTGCTGTAGCCTCTCAGCTCACGGCTGAGTGAGTATATCCTGGCTATGTTTCCAATGCAAGCAAATCGGGTCATAGCCGAAAAGGCCATCAACCCCTGGAGCTTGACTGAAAGATTAAGAGCTGTATCCTAAAACCAAAAGCTGCGTGTGCATCGGGGCCATGGCTCCAGCCAGCTGGCTGCCAAGAAGTCATCGGTGCAGATGAACGCCCTAATAACAGAAAGTGCCTGCTAATGGCCCTTCAAATCATTTCATTAAGAGTTGCAGTGAGGTCTAGGCTGAGCCCGAGTCATGCTGGGAAGGCCATTAGGTTAATCAAAAGACGAAGACAGCTCACTATCTACTCTTAATTAACAAATTAGGTCCCCCTGCAGACTCAGCAAAACAGAGAGCTGGCCAGAGACCCCGGGGCCATCAGAACGCTCAGAGCTATCCTCCACCGCTGACCGCCAATCGGAGGCCAACGAGGGCCTCTGCCCTGGGCAGGAGGATTCTGTCACCAAAAGTGAGTTGGAAGGGCACCAAGAGAGCTCTTTCACCAGCAAGACACTCGCCGCACTCTCACAGGCACCGGCCTCCTGGGCTCCCACGCCCACTCTGCTGGGTGACAAGTCGCTCCTATTTGCCTGGGACCGAGGGGCTGCCTGGAAGCTGGGTCTCCCCTGCCAAAGCCGGAATGGTCCCAGGCAAACAGTCGGTCACCACTCTCACTCCAGAGAGCAGGACGCAGTCTGCTTTGACCACGGGCTAAAACAGTG
This sequence comes from Tarsius wallacei, assembly GCA_963574415.1. NCBI lineage: Eukaryota > Metazoa > Chordata > Mammalia > Primates > Tarsiidae > Tarsius > Tarsius wallacei. The sequence goes on along the minus strand of CAUYQG010283055.1, from coordinate 5,153 downwards.
CCTGGCACATGGTAGGCCTCAAATAATATTCCTCGAATGAAAACATGAGTGAATTCATGAATGAGTGAATGAGTCTTTCTTCAATTGGTTCAAGGTAACCAATCAAACAGCCTGGAGGATATTCATGTTTTTCTTGTCTTTCTATTACCATTATTATTATTTTAGAAAAGAGTTCTTGCTATGTTGCCCAGGCTGGTCTCGAACTCCCAGCCTCAAGCAATCCTCCTGCCTCTACCTCCCTAAGTGCAGGGATTACGGGTGTGAGCCACCATGCCCAGCTCATGTTTTTCTTTATGTCCACAAAAACACACACAAATGAGTATATGGTACACCTAATATGCAACCTCTTCCCTTTAAAAAAAAAAGAAAAGAATCAAGGCACACATGATTCAGCAATTTCCTTTTTTACTTAACAATATGCAGTATATCTCTTTCCAAATCAATACATATAAATCTACCGAATTCTTGCCCAGGTTAGAGTGCAGTGGTGCGATCATAGCTCACTACAACCTCGGCCTCCTGGGATCAAGCAATCCTTCCACCTCGGTCTCCTGAGTGGCTGGGACTGCAGGCATGCACCACCACACCTGGCTAAAGACCTACCTAATTCTTTTTAATGGTTCATGGTATTCTAAAATACTGACTTGCCATAACTCAGTCTATGATTCACCTGTTGATAAAGTGGTATTTCCAACTCTCTCCAGGGCAAACAATGCAATGAAGGGAGACCAAAAAAAACCCCGAAATTATTTTTTGGAGGGTGGGCTCCTTGTAATACAGGATTCCTCTGCCAGGTACATGTTGTAGAAACCCTTCAGCATATGTGTATCAGTTAGCATTGTTGTGAGAGGCTGTGTTTGGCTTCGGTGAATTTTTTTTTTTTTTTTTTGGGATAGTATAAAAACAAATTTGAAAATTAAATTATGTGAGAAAAAAAAACAAGCACACCTGCCCACACCACACTGAGTATTCAGCAGTTTTTGACCAAAAATGGCATGACCTCTGTGCCTCACCTTCCCTATTCACCCGATCTCACTCTGAGTGACTTTTTTGTTTCCCCAGATGACAAAAGTCCTCAAAGGAAAACGATTTGCTGATGTGGAAGTAAAACAAAAAATGGCAGAAGCACTCAAAGGCATCAGAATTGACGCGTTCAAAAACTGTTGTGAGCAGTGAAAAAAGCGTCTCAATAGGTGTACTGCATCAAACGGAGAGCACTTTGAAGGTGACTGAAGTTTAAACATGTAAGAATACATACACAATTTTTTACAAATAAATCTGGGATCTGTTGGGGCCCCTCCTCATATCTTAACATGCCGGTGATGTTGTTTCTATCAGGATAGATTCCTAAAGGTTAAGAAGACTCTGGGCATTTTTTATTTAAACAGGCATCAGGGCTCACCTGAGTTTTGACAAGACAGAGGAAGTTCACCCTAGCTCAGCAAGACTGTAGGGTAAGAAATCCAGGCGCCGGCATGGTGATCACGCCTGTAATCTCCAGATGGAGACCAGCCTGGGCGATGTAGTGAGAACTCATCTCTACGGAAATAGACAAAATCAGCTAGACAAGGCCTTTGGTCCCAGCTATTCAGGAGGCTGAGGTGTAAGGATCACCTGAGCCCAGGGCTTGAGGGTGCAGTGAGCTCTGATCGTAAAACTGCACTCCAGCCTGGGCCACAGAGCGAGACCTTGTCTCAAAAAGAAATCCAGCAACTAAGCATCTCGAGTAACAATATGCAGTATATCTCTGATTGGGCGTTTTTTATTTAAACAGGCATCAGAGAAATCAGAGAAAATTGTCCTCTCTTCCCCAGCTGTCCTCCCCTAGGGGTGTGGTCTAAGCTGGGGGTTGACCGTTCCCTAGGGATGCAGAGGAAACCAGGATGTGGTCCCTGCTGTAGAAAGCCCCACCATCCAAAAACAGGAAGCAGGGAAGGGGAGCTTTCGTGTGCTGAAGACCTCTGGGTGCTGGCCGTTGTTCTAGGTGCTTCCACGCACAGGACGCTTTCACATGGCGCCCATTCCATCGTTAAACAATTCCTCCAGAGAAAATTGTCCTGATGCTACAGAAGGGAAACAATGGTCAGAGAAGAGCTTTGCCTTGCTCAGGGTCAAACAACTAGGAAGTGATGTAGCTGGGATTTGAACCTCGGTCTGCCCGGCCCTAAAACCACTGTTTGCAACACCAGTGGACCTTGACTTTGGTGATACTGAAATCATCATGACTACATTTGAGTTTTAAAAAAAAACACAGGCCAGGCACGATGGCTCAAGCCTGTAACCCCAGCACTTTGGGAGGCTGAAACCAGAAGATTGCCTGAGTCCAGGGGTTCGAGACCAGCCTGGGCAACTTGGTAAGACCTCATCTCTATGATACATCCAAAAAAAAATTAGCCGGGCATGGTAGCATGACTGTAGTTCCAGCTACTTGGAAGACTGAGGCGGAAGGATCACCGGAGCCCAGCAGGTCGATGCTGGGGTGGCCGTGAGCGTGCCACTGCGCTCCAGCCTGGACGATGGAGTGAGACTCTGACTTAAAAATAAAAACATGGTGGGGAGGGAGAAAGAAAAAAAACACAAATTCTGGGCTGAACCACAGTGCATGGAATTGGTCTAATGTCAATGCCCTGGCCTCCTACCCCCAAATCAGGACTTTTATTCATTTATTTATTCATTCATTTATTTATTGAGTCGGGAGTCTCACTCTGTTGCCCAGGCTGGAGCACAGTGGCACGATCACAGCTCACTGCAACCTCCAACTCCTGGGCTCAGGCGATCATCCCGGTTCAGCCTCCTTAACAGCTGGGACTACGGGCATGCACCACTATGTCCAGCAAATTTTTAAATTTTTTTTGTAACGATGAGGTCTCACTTTGTTGCCCAGGCTGGTCTCGAACTCCTGTGCTCAAGCAATCCTCCCACCTCGGCCTCCCAAAATGCTGGGATTACAGGCATGAGCCACCACACATGGCCCTGATAAGGGCTTTTTAAAAAGTCAGGCGACTCCTATGTGCAGCCAAAGCTGAAAACAGCCCCAGGACACCAGTGGTTCCTGCACTTGGGAATAATGCATCAGACTCTGAAGGGTTTGTTACGGTCAAATGCTGGTCCCTCATCCTGGAGTGTCTGATCAGGAGGGTTGGCGGGAGACCCAGGGACGTGCGTCTCTAAGAAGTTCCCAGGTGCCGTGGATGGTGCTGGTCTGGGGACCTCTTCTGGCAACACCACCCTGCACACAGACCTGTCTGTATCCCTTTGTCCCTCCCTGATTTACAGAGAGGAGATTTCAGAATCACGAAGCAGCCAGGCATGGTGGCTCACACCCGTAATGCCAGCACTCTGGGAGGCAGAAGCGAGAGGATTGACAGAGTCCAGGGGTTCAAGATCAGCCCAGGCAACATGGTGAGACCTTGTCTCTGCAATAAATCAAAAAATTAGCCGGGTGTGGTAGCACACGCCTGTGGTTCAAGTTACTTGGGAGGCTGAGGCAGAAGGACTGCCTCAGCCCAGCAAGTGGAGGCTGCGATGGCCATGAATGTGTCACTGCACTACCACCTGGACAACAGAGTGATACTCCAACTCAAAAAAAAAAAAAAAATCATGGAGCAGGCACACGCACCCACATCGGAGAGAGCGCGGGCATCAGCTGGACTCCCCCCTCAGCCTTCTTTGAGGCTTTAAAGGCTGATGGGGCGACATCTGCTGGCCATTCGTGCCCAAGGCCAAGCCAAGATGACCACTTCCTTTCTGCCTGGTGTCTGCCATGTGCTTGATGGGCCTGCCTTTAATTAAGGAATACCCTGGCTCTCCCACCCCCACCCCCACCCCACATTAATTCTTCTACCCGAGAAGGGGGGGATCACCTCCTGGGCCCCCGGCTGCTGCCAGCCAGCTCCGGGCAGCCCACCCCACGCCTTCCTCTGCAAAACAGAACGGGATTCATTGGGCAGAAAAGACACTCAGAAGGTCATCTGGGTCATCTCCCCGCAGCTCCTGGCAGGCGGCAGCTGGTGAGGCTTCCCGGGGAACAGGATACCCAGAGGAACGCGGTCCCCTGGTGCCCCCTGCTGGCTGAGCATAGTAAGAGTAAATTTTTTTGAAAATCAAAAGAATAGTCTGCACCCATATGAAAATGATGTGAAGTTCGACTTTCAATGGCTGAGAGGCGAATGCAGCTGGAACCCAAGAAACGTCAAGGTCTCTGGCCTCTGACTCCCCAGCCTCCCTTCTCTTGCAGGATGCGAATTCCCCTGGAAGATGAGTAAGCCTTCAGAAAACGACCTCAAGTCTCTGCACCGTGACTGCCCGTTCACTGATACGGTTCCCACAATTGTGCCTCAGAGAAGTTAGACATTCAAGGCCTCAGTCATTCCCTGGAACTTCACTGGGCGTGACAAGGAGTCCGGCAGCACCCTCTGAGAACACAAGGAGAACGACGCATGCTCTGGGGACATGGGGACACTCAGTCTAATACAGGGGCCAACAGACGACAGCCACTGGCTAATACGCCCACCGCGTTTCTGCATAGCCCACCTGGAAGAGAGATTTTTACATTTTAAAATTGCTTTGAAAAACAAAAGAAGAATATTCTGCACCATGTGAAAATGATATGAAGTTCAACTTTCAATGTATATAAAGTTCTAGAGCAAGGCCACATTCTTCATTGATGTATCATCTACAGCGGCTTTCCTGACACAACAGCAGAGTTGAGTCATTTAAAAAGAAACTGTGTGGCATGCAAAGCCTAAGATATCTCCTCTCTGTCACTTTACGAAAGTGTGCCAATCCCTGGTCTTCTTTAAAAAAAAAAAAAAAAAAGGCTGGGTGTGGTAGCTCACACCTGCAATTCCAGTATTTTGGGAGGCTGAGGTAGGAGAATCACTTGAGGCCAGCAGTTTGAGACCAGCCTGGGCAACATAAAAATAATAATAAAACTGCCAGGGGAGGGGGGCTGGGATTGGCAGTAGTGAGAAACTGCCAGGGGAAGGGGGCACACCTCATCAACAAGGGCATCTGTATAATAAACATTTGTATACTTAACTCTGAATTGTGCCCCACGGTATTTAAAATATCTGTTAAATAAAAATAAACAAAAACAAAAGAATAAAATAAATAAAATTAGCCGGGTAGTGCTCACGGGCAACCGTAGCCTC